>LS051111.1:0-11348 GCA_900241095.1 Acartia tonsa | reverse complement strand
GCCAAAATTAATTAACTTAAATTGCATTTCCGCTTTTAGATAAAGAATTATAGAAAAAACGAATTTTATAAAAAAAAAATCCTCAAAATTTGATGCAGATTTCAAATCTCCCCCTAACTTTAAAATTCCGGAAAACTTGTATATCTTAGTATAAATTTCAATCCAGAGCTTTTTAGGTAAATCCAGAATAGCTTATAATATAAATGACGAAAACTTTTGCTTCAAACAAACTTTAATTGTTTTGAAAATTATTTTGTAAGATCTCATATTTAAATAGAAGTAGCAATTATTTTTAACCCTATTTTTAATACCTAATTATTAAAATAATCCAATAGTAGTACTAACAATCCGTTTATTATTGTAATTGTATAAAAAAAGGTTTAGTTTAGTGATGTTCGTCTCTAGTCAGTTTATTTAAGTTTAGAATTTCTAGTACAATAATATCATATTATATGAGGATTTATTTGCAATTGTTCTTGCAATTGCCAGTGTTGCATTTACCCCTCTTTCCCCAACCCCTACTTATTAAGTACTATTTGATGAAAAATATTGGGATGCTCTTATTTTAGTTAGGGTAAGGTCGAGTGGTGTACTGTAGGGTAAGGACCCGGCAAGGTTGGGAATGGTTAGATATAAGTAAAGTTTTATTTGTGAATAACAATGAGGGGGGGGGGTGGCTGTAAATTGTTCCACTGGCAAATAAAGATATTTTACCCAATATTTGTGCATTGATATACATTTTTATTTTTAAAACTGATTTTTAAAGTAAGTAATCTAAGAGTTAGTCCTTGGATCTGGTATTACGACGTTTTTTTATTAAAGGATTACATGGTTTTAGTATCACTAGTCGGAAAAACCTGTCAATTGAATTAATGCATTTAATCTTTAATAGTATGACGTACATTCATTATTTTTAAAAAGCTTTGCTTTATAAAAACTTACTATTGATAACAATAAAACTATTTTATATTTTTAGTAAAGATATTTCTTATTTTGACCATAATCAACTTTTTTTATGGGTTATTTAGGTTAGGTAAAGTTTAGTCTTTGGAGGGAAGTTATGAAAATTTAGGCTTAAAAATGTTAGGTTAGGTAAAGATTAGCTTTAACGAAAACTGTTTTCGATAATATTAGGTTAGGTAAGTTAAGCTTTTAGTGGTTAGTTCAGGAAGTGGGGATTTATTTATTATTCTATAAGAAAATCATAATAAAAATCTAAAAATATCTTTGCTAGTTAAATATTTAACAAAATATCAATATAATTATTAACTACCTATGCTCTTTAAGAGCTACCATTACTTTTATAATTATGACTCAAAAAGTAAAATTTTAGTTAAAACTTAATTGATTAAAAAAATGTACCATTGAATATAATAAAAAATTATTGTAATGACACATACTAATATAGGTATTTAAGCTTTTATTACCCTTAACTTTATAATAATATTGTATTAACATTATAATGACCCATTATTAATTAATAATTTATGGATAGGTTTTTTATTCAGGTGTATTAATATAAGAATTATTTATCTAAGCCTAGGGCTGTAAAGAAAAATAGTTATTTCCTCATTTCTTAATGATTTTAGTGCAAAAAGGCTATTGAAATCTTTTAATTAATTTCCTTATAGTAGGTTTTTTTATTATGTATGAACTTCAGGGATCTAAAGGGATAAGGCAACGGCCGATAAATTGATGTGCATTTCCAATGATGATTCACAAAATTATTATAGATTTAAAATTTTAAATTACATATGAAATGGCTACAAATATCATCATCACAAGCTAAAATACTGTTCAATGTTTTTTATGTTTTTTTTTTGGGGGGGGGAAGGAGGGCTCTTGCTTAAAAAGTAGATGATTCTTATATTTTTTATACCTGATATTAAAACCTATCATGACATCTGTGATATTAAATCTGTAAAGAAATATTTACGGATTTATTTGTTGTATATTGTGTATACCTATTACCTACCTATATCTAGAGATTATGTATGGATGCCTATTTGGATATGTATACCTATATTCATCATTAAATTTTACTTTTTTGAAATTAATAAATTCTTAGATCTAGACGAACTTGTGTTATTTGTTCTTAAAAGACCAACGTAATCTGAGTTTCCTTAGTATTCAACTATATTATACAAAAAAAAAATCGAAATCAACCTAACTTATTCTTAATCCTTCATTGGATCACCATTTAATAAGGGTGAATTATCATAAGTAACTTTTCTACATCCAGGGTCAGTCCGTCTGTACGAAAATGATAGCTCTGGCCGTTAATTTATGCATTATTATTTTATGTTTTCATCGATTCCTGTAGCAGTTAGGCACAATTTAGAAAGCGTAGCCATTTGAAGATGTTGTAATTATTTCATTGAATTGATTTTCAGTTGGCCAAGAATATTTTTGTCCATCCGTTCAGATGAAGCATAAGATCTCGCTAACCGATTAAGCTCTGCTTTTCAGAGAGTAAACCTACTGTTCAGAGAAGAATATATAAGCTTTTATCTCCAGGGATCTAGATAAAATGATGATTATAAACAAAATTACCTACACCTTCTATAGATTATAAGTGGTTAAAACGTTTTGACACTTTATGAAGCAACCAATCAAAATTTAATAAAAGTCCCAAAAGTTGTTTAGGCAACGAATAAGAATACATTGGGAACTAGTTTAATAAACCGCCCAAGGTCTCATCCCACTCTCACAGAAAATGCTGAGGTTTTATACTGTTGTCTTAAATTGATTATAATTTCCATTACGGTTTTATTTAGGATGTTTACCTAGAGGTTAAGGGCGTAGCCACGTTAGTATGTAAAGACAAACTAAATATAATTTTGAGTGTGTTATTTATTACATTATGTAAAAATATACAGATCACTTTATATAAAAATAACAATGCAATTTTATTTCAATAAAAATATAAAAAATTGTCAGAATTTATAACAGACAAGCCCATTTTGGGATCTACTGAAGTTCACGGTTAAAATTTAATTGAATGCTTAAGAGGCGTTAGGCTCAACAAAGCACACGACAAAAATGTACACTGCGAGTTTGGCTTTCTTGCAGTAAAGTTGAGTCACATGTATATTCGGCCGTTAGGCCGACATCACAACCTATAAAGTTCTTTGATCGAATCCAGCAAAAGTTTACCGTGAACTGCGTTAGATACCTCATTTTACAAAACTGTTTGTTAATAATAAAGATTTTTAAAATCAAATATAATTTTATCAGACTTTAGTTTTATCACACCTGACCTGTATGTATGACATTGACCGGCAAGATCTCAAACGGGTGTATGAAAAAGCAGTCCAAAAAAATAAGTGTTTATAAATTTTGTCCTGTGTATGAGCCAACAAAAGTTTATTGAATAATGTATAAAACTTTTCAATTTTCATTTTAATGTGAAGGGGAAAAAATAACTTTAAAATGTCTAAATGGAGTTTCGATCATGTTCCTTACCTAGGTCAGGTGTAGATAGTACAATAGTGATAATAGTTTACTTTATCGTCCAAATTAAGTATTACTAGTTTTTAAAAAACTTTCCTTCCTTAAACCTTGTTTTGGGATATTTTTGCTTTCTGTGAAATTTTTATGGGCCAACAAATATTTATTAAATTAGCCCAATAGTATTTTTTTTTCTTCATAAGGTTGTGATTTTAACTAGGTAATAAGTACAGTATCCGTTACGAAAAATGACCGGTCTTTAAAATGGTCTAGCCCCCCTTGTAATGAAGTTGTAACCCTATTTTTTGTATGTGTGATCTTTATATACATGTATAATGGTGTTAGTTGCGGTAAATTAGATCAAAGAACATTTTCCGACATTCAGCAAGCAGGCTATTAAAGAAGAAATTCAAAATGAAAAAATTCAGACCCTTATTTTTTAAAGTAAATTTTACTTAAGCCGAAAAAACACATAGTAAAATTGAATTAAGCATAGTAGTTGTTGAGTTTTACCTTCAGCATAAAATTCTGCTTCCATAGACACCTTACCCGACTTCCTAGCTCTCATACAAGTCATTTAAGACCAAAAAGTATGTATCAAGACCTCAAAATTTATGAATTTTCGGCTTAACCAATATTCACTTAAAATACATAAGGGTCTGAATTTTTTCATTTTGAATATTTTCTTTCATAGCCTGCTGAATGTCGAAAAATGTTGTTTGATCTAATTGACTGATACAAACACCATTATACATGTATATTAAGATCACACATACAAAAAATAGGGTTACAACTTCAATTAACGGGGGGCTAGACCATTTTAAAGACCGGTCATTTTTCGTAACGTATACTGTACATGATCGAACAAATAAAAAACTTACAGACTTTATAACTTTGGACACTCTGTAGAGAATATTGTTTATTTAGTGGCTCTCACCAAATAGGGAGAATGACTAGGAACGTTCTTGTATGAATGGTACTTAAATGGATATACTATTACATGGATCTTGCAACAGATTTCTATGTTCTCTAAAAAAGTAAAATACGCAGCGGGCTAAATTAATGATTCTTCCCTTTATATCTCCTTGTGACGGATGAATGAACTGGACAATAAATGATTTCCATGTTAGCAAGCTAAATTGACGTAAAATTTTCTCCTGTCGTAGTATCCATGTATATTCTGTATCCATTAGTACTTATCTTAGATTTCCTTTTTAACCAGTAAAAGCTAATGTGGGGAATTGAGGAGGAAGGGGAGAGGGTGTTCTCTAGCAACTTTGTCAATTTTGGTAAATATTTTTTAGAATTAAAAATTTCACTTTTTTATATAAATCTCTTTTGAACCTCTTTAACTTATTTTGTCCGTTCGTAACGCTATGGTTGAACAACACTTCTGTCACTTAAGATTGACTATTTACTTTTTAAAAAAATATTTTTTTTGTGTGAATGTATTAATTTATTAAATATATTGTATAATGACCAATCCTGACGTTAACGAGATCATAGCAGTTATACATACATACAGTTAGATAGACTTCTTAATTTTTTTTTATAATATCCTTATATAAAAGTAACAGGATGTTTGTCTGTGTTTGTGTGTGTATGTGAACAGTTAAACTAATATGGTTCTTCTTTACAGTGAAGCTTTTTATAGGTCTAGTGAAGTTCTATCATTTAAATAAGGATAATTATATTCTAGAAATGGATGTAGAATTTTATGACAAGGGAATTTTTTTGTCAATTTATCTTGCTAACATGTTTATTGGTCAGTTCGTTCATCCAGTAAAAAGGGATTGGGTAAAGGGAGTGGAGGGAGGGAATCGTTACCTTAGCCTGCTGCAAATTTCACTATTGGAGAACATGAAAATTTGGTGCAAGATCCAAGTGATAATATATCTCTTATTCTAGATGACATCAGATTGTCCCGTGGAATGGGAGGTCATCAAGCAACCACATTGTCAACTCAAATATGAAAAGGTATTTACTAATTTAGTACTAGTCAGAGAGGGAGGGGACATTAGCCTATAAATAATGTATGTACCCTTAAATAACGTCTGTGTAGTCCCTGTAATCTTAAATCTTCCATAGATAAAGTAGAATCGGGTATTGTTCTGTACGGGTAATAATTAACAGATCTATAGTATAGATGTATATACAGACAACTACCTCCCTTCTTTTTTCAATGACCTCTTTCGCTTGCTTCTAAAATATTTTTTAATACTTGGCTGTGTTAATATAAGCGATACCATTGGTTGATTTTCAATGACCCAATAGAAAGGTTGCGGAAGGTGGTTGCGGAAGGTGGTTGCGTTGGGGAGAAACAGATATTTAACCCTTTCTCCCTCTAGTGTCTAGTGTTTTGCTCTTATGTGCAATTGCGTGACTATATGAATTGTTAACATTGAGCCTAAGTAGTAGATAGATTTTCATATCGACAGATCATATCAATAGAGTAACAATACAAAAAATTTGGAGGGGGGGGTGTTCTTTTTTCTAGGGATGATTTCTCTAGGGAGGGTAGTGGGACCCTCCCCCCAAATAGTTTTAAAACTTCTCTGGACCTATGAGATATATATCGGTTCAGAGATTCTTGGTACAGACATACAGACACATAGACAGACAAACGGCCTGTTACTTTTCTATAAGGATTTATTCCAACAAAATTTATAAAATCAAAAGTGGAGCTTCCATGAAAGGTTACAACTTTTTTTTAAAGATAAAAATATAGGGCTGAGAAGCTTTATCTGTTCATTGGTTGCTTCTAGTAACTCTATCAAAAAGCGAAGCTACCCTATAACCAACCATAAGCTGTTTGTAATGTTCTGGAAGACTTAATATTTGCAGGAGCATTGTTTTTTTTTCTCAGCTGCTATTGAAGATATACGGAAAGTGGACATTTTTTGTCACTTTGTCCTTCAACCTCGTTTTATTTAGGAATGCGCAACTACAACTGAGACTCAGTGCAGTACAGAGTACACCAAGGATTGTAGTACAAAGTACAAGGATGAGTGTACAACCGAGTACACGAAGCAATGCTCCACAGAAAAACAAGAAGTTTGCAGCATGAGAAAGGTTTGTGGCTAACAAGGATATGGTTCCTGAGGAAACTATAATAATGAAAATAAAAAAAATTGGGTAAAGTCCCTTTCGTGACAACGCCTCTTAATGGGCGTTTCGTCATGTTTTCACTGTAGCTTTTTCCCTATTTTTAGCCCCTGCGGGGCTAATTGCCAAAGTTCTAACCCTGCTAGGCAATCACCTAACCTAAAATAAAAGCTACTGTGAAAATACAACAAAACGCCATTAAGAGGCGTAGTCAAGTAAGGAACTAAACAAAGAAAATCTTAATAAGTTGAATGACATCCTACATTATCGTAAATTATGCTGCTGTGTTGTACATCCAAATGCAGAAGAGAACAGGAGGAAGGGTAAAAGGGTACTGTTACCCCCCTCCCCCCCCTTAAACGTCCTTGCAAAAGGGTAAACAGTCTTCTCAACAATAGCCATTTATGAAAAGCTAAAGTTGAATTTAAAATTTGATGTGTAGTCACCATACTTTTTTTTCCATAATATTCCTTTCATAAAAGGTTTTGTGATTTTGAATTTTGAATTTATTTGGTTGGGGTGGGATTCTTATTCGTTTTCAAGGGATCATCCAGAGCATTATCCACTTGATATGGGATCAATACATGTAACATCTTAACAGACTACAAAACCTTTGATTAGACAACTTTTGTCTGGAAGTCCTAACTGTGCATATTTATGATTTGCTTCTGTTTATGGGTCAAGGCATTCTTCCTACTCTAACTTTTAGTGTCACATGCCAGACAGAGTAGTTGTAGGTATGGATGGACTTGGATGTGATTGAGGCAAATGAATAGTTATTTCTCGCGTTGTATTATAAAAAGCTATCCGCAGATATGAAATGTACAATTATAAGATTAAAACCATTTTTTTCACCCCGAGATGCCGAAGGCACGGTCTAAAAAAACTGGTTTTAATCTTATGATTGTACATTTTTATACTCGTAGAAAGCTGGATATAATACAATGCTAGACATAGTTTTTTTGTATGGATGGGAACCGGTTCTAATCCACCGGATATTAATAGGTTTTGAATGAATACAAGAAAATACTTTTAAGGAAAAGGAATGTGGTGTGCATGATGAGAAGCAGTGTGCTCTGACCTACAAGGAGCAGTGTATAACAGAGAATGAGCTGCAGTGTGCCATGGAGTATGAGACTAAGTGTCACCAGGTCAAGGAACAGAAATGTGCTCAGGTCCAGGTAGGATTATCATCATTTTTATAAAGAGAGGATTCAGAGGCTTGCAGAAGAGGATATGTTCACCCCCCTGATTAAAATAAGGGGATGGATAACCTCCTTTGTGTTCAACCCTATACGCCCCTCCACCCCCACTATGACAAGGGGCGATACACCCCTAATACAGCCAAGAGGGGCGTCGAGGAAAACTTTTTTTTTAAATGTGTGCTTTGTGTGTAAATTTTTTAAGTAAAGGACTATTATGGGAGATCACCTAAGGGGGTGTATCCACCCCACTGACGCTATAAATACCTACACCACTCTTGTTTTCTATATTACTTCTCTACAGGCTAAAGCTGACACCCCCTTCCCCCTTAATATTGTTTTTGGGTGGTTTAATAATTTTGGGTTTGCTTTTTTCATGCCACTGGATAATTTGTATTCATGTTTCCACAATTTACATAATGTATAAATTTTTAATAGATACTATTGTTATTAGGCGATTTCCCTCTTTTATACATATGAACCAAGTGGCAATTTTTTGATAAAAAACCCAAATGAAAGTAGGCAATCTAAAGGATCATTATTTATATAATCAGGAGGATCTTTGTTGGGTAGAGAATCATGAAGAGTGCAAGGAGTGGAAGGAAGAGAAGTGCTGGGAGGAACAGGAGGAGCAATGCAGACATGAAAATGTTTGTACCACTGATTACAAGGTAAATAAAAATCTGGCAATTTCACATTAAGTAGGTTCTTGTTTAGTACGGTAATCTCCGTTCCATTGTTTTGGAAATAAGGTGAGGGGTTCAAATTTTGTTTGTTTTTAATGTAGGTCAGGTAAGGTAAAAAAAGGTTTTTTATTTAGTTAAAAACAAAGGAGGGAGGAGGGTATAAGTGCTCTGATTAATGGGCACCTTGTGTGTAATAGAACCAAAAATCCTGTTCTTTTAAATCTAGAGTTCATTTGAATATGTGTGTATCACTGTATATTGTGTTTCATTAGACTTAAACATTTCCATGTTCTATATGGATGGATCATGGATCATAATTTTACAGAAATGTAGTCTTGATTACTCAAAACTTTTGTAATTACACAACAATACTTTTGTTAGGAAATGTGCCAGACAATTACGAAGACAGTGTGTCCTAAGCCAGACAACCAACCCAAACCTAAGCCTATGCCAGAACCTGAGCCTGAGCCAGAGCCAGAACCCACATACAGACACAGGAGAAGCTCAGATGAACCAGGTGGTAATAATTTTAGTGTTTCTTGATGTTATTCGTGGAAAGGATAACAAGTAGGTATATTCCTTGAAAAGCAGAGCCCAAGTAGTCCAGTGGTTAGCAAGATTTTTAGCTTCATGCAAACATTATTATACCTTATAGCATAGAGCTGAATTTGATGTACTCGTGAAAGTGAAAGGGGACTATGCAGTATGCATGAATGAAAGCAAGTGATTTTAAGCCCCTCCCAGCACAGAACCTGAGTAGTTTTTTCATGAATATTTTAAATAGGTTCATGCTAAATATAGTTAAATGGAAAACACTTATAAGTTTTAATCATTTTTCGATGAAATATCATCAAATGTTGTGTTGCGTTCAAGTTGTTGTTTCAAAAGTATTGACACAAACGTAGGTATATTATTTAGATAAAAAATATATAATTAGAAAAGGGGTGGTAGCTTGTAATATCTTAAACATGTTTGCTGTCATGACTTTTACAATTTACAGCATATGATGATTTTTTCCATGATATTTTATTTTGTCTTTTGAACTCAACAAAATATTTGATGATATTGCGCCAAAAAATGCTTAGCATTAAATGCTGGAAGGTGCTTAAAAACTATTGCTCTCGTTTGTGCATAGTCCCTTTTCATCACAAGTTTAATAATGGCACTATTAGCAAAAAGAATACTCCTATTACATTAATATTTGATTAGATTGGGTACTGGGCACCTAAGGTATATGAGGCATAGGAAAGATATAGCCCCCCCCCCTTTATTTTCAATTTATTGTAAAAAATGATGGAGGTTGGGTGGGTTCTGTGTTTAATGGACACTTTCACGCAAAACACTAATCTTGTGAATTCTAGAGCAAGTATCTTTGGTAGCTCAGCTGAAGGCTGGCAGGATGTCTTCTGTGGATGTAAAGGACATGGATTCCCTTCAGGATTATATTCACCAACAGGAACATTAGTGATGCATCAATTATTTGGGTTAAATCAAACTTAGTCAAAAAGTTCTCTTAATTTACATCGCCATTTTTGGTATAATTTATTGCGCCTCTTTCTGTTGTTATTGCTAATCATGGCATTTTATGATCTTTGTCAGGGAGGAGTGATATGTAAGACAATATGTACTTTTGATTGGTTTGGGTGGGTAGGAATTAGTTTACTTTATTGGAAATTTCTTTTAAAAACCTGCCAGTTACAAATAAGAAGATTTCTTTCTTTACAAGTAAAACACTCAAAGTTTATCTGTATCTTATTAAACAAAATATAAAAAGGTAAGGTTTTTGTCATTAGCTTAAGATTTTGATAACTGCTGAACCGATTAAGTTCTTTATATAAGTGCTTCAACAAAGTCCTGGGATATTTTTTTGCTATTTTCTGCCCTTCCCTTCAAAGGGCTCATAAGAATGATTGCTAATGTTTTTCCAGGAGTCGGAACAAGATGCTGAAGAAGGTCTGCTAGCCAGAGCTAAGAGAGGAATTCTTGGCAACTTTGAACTTATCAATAAGATTGTTGAAAAGTTTGTAAGTTTTAATTTCATTGTTAATAGTGGCTACGCCTGGAGAGGCCTCAAAGGGTACTAAAGTTGGTGGTGGGGGAAGGGCTGGTGGAGTTGAACCCGAATTTTTTATTTTAGTTTTAAACAGCAAAACTAAAAAAAAAATACATTGGGGGTAAAATTTATCAGGGCTGAAATAGAATATTTTACAAGTAGCATGGCATTAAGATAGGACAATATATATAAAGAAAAAAAATATTTGTTTTCTTTATATATAGAGCTAAAAGGTTGGGGGAAGGATTAATGTTTTGATCGATTAAACTAAGAATATCTAACTTTTAAATATTGTCAAGCTTTGTAATTTAAAACGAGTATCAGTTGAAGAGTTTTTTTTATGTCAAGATATTACAAATCAACTTTTATAATTTTGTTCAGGGTGGAAATTTTGGGTGCCATCAGGTTCCAGATACGGAGTGTATCCAGGTTCCTTTCCAGAATTGCCACGAGGTAAAACATAATAAAATAATGAGTTAGCTATTACTAGTAGCTACTCCCTTAAAGGCATGTAAGGGCGCTTTCGATTTTAGTTTAAATTTTTTTTTTTAATTGTATGGGGGTTTCCTTTTATTTACAGACTATTTCTCTTGGGAGGATGATATTTTCTTTCCCAAAATAGTTATAAACCTACCCAGGACTTTTGTGAAGCTTTACTAAAAAGAAGAACCATATCAGTTCCTTTGTTATTCATATACAGACAGACACAGATCCTGTTTCTTTTATAAAGGATTAATTTTGCATGATGTCACTTATCATAACAATGTAATGGTCCATTTCAAGCATTTGTCTAATGTCTAGTAGTTTCAAAAGGAGGCATTGAGGATTTTATAAATGCAACTTTTTAAAACC
>LS051110.1:0-13298 GCA_900241095.1 Acartia tonsa | reverse complement strand
TGGATAGGGTTGATTCAATCTCTGTGTTGTTTAACCGGTAGAAATCCTTTCCTAAATTGAATTAATCAGATAGGTGTGCGAAATTGCTATCAAATCAATAACAAAACAACCTTTTTGTTGATTTGACGTAGTTTAGGTAAAGTTAAAAAAAATTTACAGTAGAGTAGAAAATAAAGAAAGGGGGTAGTTATCCTTGTGGGAAGCCCTAGCCTTTCATGGCAATTATCCTGTTAATACAGAAAAACTACCCTCCCCATTTAAATTCAATTTATTTTAAAATAGAAATAGATAAAGTATACCTTGGTCAATGTCCCAGTTATCAGGTAAAATCATTGGTTCACAGGCACACACAGATTCTGTGTACGGATGGGTTTGTGCTATCTAAACAAAAATATATAAAAAAATAAGGATTTTTTCTGAAGCTAAAGATCTTAATCTATTGGGTTAATTATTATAGGTAAGCTTTACATATATCCTGTGATGGTTTATATAATTAAATTTCAGCTTAGCTGCTAGTTTAAATATAATTAGATCACTAATAAAGTAGTAAACGTTTTTTGTCTGTCCCAAAAATTCTCGCAAACCGCTCAACTGATCGGGTAGCCCCAAAACCCCCAACCCCCCAAAAAATGAAAAATACCCCCCAAAACAAAACAAAAATTTCCACCCCCCAAATTTTTTTTCCCTTTTTCTTTTAAAATCTAAAATAAGAAATTGGGTTTTCAAATTCGACTCCCCCCTCCTTAAGTGCCCCTAGAGGCCTCTAGTATAAAATAAAGTCATACTGTCCTTTTTATGTATACGTAAACAACCCGTGCTAAATAAAATATAAAATTCAATGACGTTTTTTTGCCATTTCTTGTTAATTACATACAAATTTAATTTTGATTCTGAATAATTAATAGTAAAACATTAAGCTTTCTAATGATTAAATTAATAGTCTATATTTATTTCAAAAAGTCAATAAAGAAAAATAATGATATATTATTAACAACGCAATTTCAATAATTCTTTTTTTTAAAGAATGTTCAAATATTATTTTTTCTCAAAATTCAAAAATCTTCCCATAACCATTTAAATGAAAATAATTAATAGACCAAAATATAAACTTCAACTAATATTTTTAGATTTTTAAAAAGTTGTATAGATATATACATAAAAAATAGAATCATTCAGAATAATAAAATAATAAATATGATTGAATTTCCCAACGTCAAACAAATTGCAAATGCTATTTTATATAAAAGAGCCTTTTGGCCGTTGTTTGAAGCAAGATAAGTGCAAAGAAGAATTTCTGTCAAAAACCAATTTTTTTACCTTTACTACATTTTCTATTGATTTCTTGATAAAGATAACAGCAATCAGGGTGGCAAAACTTTCTTCTGTAAACCTATCAATTCATGATAAATAATTAATTTATAAAAAAAATTCATGAAACTTTTTTATTATGATAGAAATAATTCCCTGCATAATACAATTTAAAACTTTAAACTGTTACGAATTACTTTCAGATTTATATTTTAAGTAACTGTCTTCTTTAAGTCAGCTCTCAAAATGTCAAGGTAAACAAATCTAATAATGCCATATAACCCCCCGCCCCTCCACAAAAAAAACATAATTAAATATTAATTAATGTACCACACCCCCCATGAAATGCTTGGATATCCTTGTTTCAAAGTATCCTTTAAAGGCAGATCTACATTAAAAAACTTTATATTTTTTTAGTTTTTAACTGAAATAATTGTCCTATGAATCTAAAACACAAACCTGGTGATATAACACACAAAAGAGCTGGCATCTGTAATTACAAGTATAACCAGAATCAAAGCTATCCACACTCCAATCCACAACCTTTATATAAAAAATAATAAGTTAAGATAAAATATCAGACTGAACTAAATATCAATTACCTGAAACTTGCGAGATACTGTCCAAGACAGGTACAACAACCAAGGATAACTAATGGGACCCAATATCTCTATTTCTGCGCAAAATACCAGGGTATTAGGTTTGTCTGGAAATCATGGTAAGGAGTTCTTCTGTTTTAGGCCATGGCATTCCCCCTACTCTATTAATGCGACGCATTTGGCATATCAGAAGTAGGGACCCTTTTTAATGTCTTTTGTTATGAAGCGGCTTTGATCCGAGATTCGAACTCACTACACCAAGCGCATGCTCTACATGTTAGGCCATAATAAAAACATCTTTGCTGATAGCATCCTCTTTAACCTTCAAGTCAATTGGCCTTTTTACCTGAAAGACAGGTAGTCCCAATTTTGTCCTTCACAGAAATCAAACACCAGAGTTTCAAAGACAAGATCAGGTCCTGTTAGGCCCATAATGGTCAGAGGTTGTCCAGAAAACATCGAATAGATTACACCAGCAGTCAAACCTGAAGATATTAGATGGAATTGAACAAGTTAGGTAAACCTAAATAGTATTGAAGTATTCTGGTATACTTGGGCGTGAGGGAGTATTATCAAAACTCGCTTAAAAATAAATGGAAGTGGCCTGCCTTTCTATATTGCCTCTTTTATCTTTTAAGTTTACTCTCCAAGACAGAACCCTGTTCACGCCGCTGCTATTTTATTATTCTGTAACCAATTTTCTGTAGCAAAACTGAAATGCAACAATAAGTTTAAGTCCTATAGTCGTACATGATTCTTTGACAAATATAAAATACAAAGCATAATTTAATGATAATACCTGAAACTAGGGACTCAATGGAAGCCATCCTATTCTTGGTGACCTGACCCAGAATACCTCCAAAGGCAATGGTTGGAGCCAAACAGGCAAAATACAGGAAAAATATCGTAGCAACACACTGAATCGAGAAACCATCCTAAAATAAAATGTAACATCAATAAGATAATAATGTGTAGAAAATTTATATTATTAAAGGATTTTTGACAGGAAAAATTTGTATACGAGTAGAAGGCTCCTAAAATAACACAAAGAAGGGACAATAATAGATATGTGAAAGTTAAAAGTTATTAAATAGAAATAGAAAATAGACCATCAATCACTAACAGTAAATAATAAGAAATTTGAAGTGACATTAACCTTAAAATCTGAGATAAACCAGGGTATTTTTCTTCTAACATCATTTATGAGACCTCCACAAAAATTGCCACTTCGCACCAGACCTGCGTCTTTTCTCATCCTGGGAAAAGAGTAATTTTAGTATCAAAGAAACTTTATCTATCAGCGTCATTAGCTTCTTTTTAGAGAACTTGTGTTTTGCATTTGTTTCTCTTTTAACCCAAGTTTTTTTTATGTTAACATTAAGTATTATTTGCATATTTTTCAAACATCTTTTGTTCTTTTGCATTGGATGAAATGGTCTCGTTTTCTTAATTTCATAGATAAATAGCAAAAGACGATAAATCCAGATATCTTTAGGGATAGGACAACGAACGTAAATCTCCAAATTACTTCTTATAGAGATCAAAATTATCGGTTGTCCACAAGTTTGAACAAATCATCAAGATTTATTTAAGTGCCCTGCCCAAAGTATGATTGGTTTACCTGTGTTTTTCCTCTTCCTCATCAATCTCCTCCAGAACAGGATTGGTGGCATAGCTGGGAATCTTCGGCACCTTCCTACTCTCCTGGGACGGCACAGAGGTGGGCGGCTCTATCCGGATGTTCCTGTCCCACTCACCAGGTGGCAGCACAGTCACACTGTCCAGAAATTCATCCAGACCCTGGAAAATTAAAAATTAGTTACATATTAGAAAGCAAGATGGCACTACAATATTACTTTTTATTTCAAGTAGCGCAGCAATACAAAACACATTCCATTTTATGATAAAAAAAAACCGGTAAAATAGGATCATGAACTTCTTAATTAAAGAGTATTCAAGTAAAGTATAAAAAGGTTTTATAAAGCAACAATATTAGTTTAAGTACAAATAGAAATTATAAAAATTTAGTTTAAATCTTCGACATAAGATGGCAGTGCTTACCAGGATGAGATGTTCCCTATTCCTGGCTCTGTAGGCAACTTCATGGAATACTTCATCGACCAAACTGGTACCTATAGATCTACCAATCTCCTAATCCAATGATTTTTATGAATACTGGTAAATAACTATAAAAGATTCAGTAAAACTGTATTTATAGGAATATAGTATAAAATACAGGTAGTTTTGCTTATAATTCTCTTAAAAATTTTTAACATTAAAAAAAGAATTTTGTCTTATGATTTGAAAATTAGAGGAAATAAATAGTTCCATATTTAATTATCCGTGATTCAGTAGATATTCATAAAAATCCCTTGTAGCAATCAGAGCTGTTATGATCTACTGGTGGACCGAGAAGGAGGAATAGGAATCTGGTGGGTAGAGCAACTTCTGTCAGGTCTCCAAGACGTACAGCTTTCTAAAATTATAAAAAAACTTATCTTTCCTCAAAGGTAATAAAGTTTATAAAACTTTTTAGATCTATGAGGAGCTTCACTGTAAGAAAAATCATATTATTTAGTTCAGAGCTTTAGCAAAATCAGTCTTTACAGTCTTTAATTAGAATGTAACAGTTCAATGTAAGCTAAGAGCTCCTAGAATAAAAAAATCAACATGGACGATTGCAATCAATTGAAGCGAAAGTAAATAACTAATAAGACAGGAGAATTATATCTTTTATTATAACTGGGAAAAGAAAGGTCACCTCTAATCTGATGAATGCAGAAATTGGTTTCTTGAGGAAGTCAACTTCACCGACCATAATGTTGGAGGCCTCGGCACCCTTGGGGATCTTCTTCATGAAGGTAGTGTTAGTGTTGATCATCTCCTCGTCCTGAATTTGTGGAAAGGTTGTTAGCGAAGCTACTCTATAATTTACTCTTTAGTCTGTCTTTTCATAAAGCTATGGATAAATGTTCCATACTTGGCTGCTATGTGAAACAGAAATGGATTTATTACTACTTGGATCTTACACCAGATTATAATGTACTCTAATACGGTGAAACTTGTAGCTGGCTAAAATAACAATCCCCCCAATCCACAATATTTATCCCATCCCCTTTCCGTCCTACTGGAAAAACAATTGACCAATAAATGGGAGGGGAAATAGGTTAATAAATTGACATTTTTTCCCTTGCCATAATATCCAAGCAAATTCTACATCTTTTCGTAAAACAATTAAAATTTACCTTTTGAAGACTGTGTGAGGAGCCAGCTCCTGCAACTATCGTAGATGCTGTGGCACTTTTCTTTAAATCATTCCCAGAACTATTATGCGCGCTGTGACGGATTTCTGCCATACTGAAAAAAATCGATATATTATTTCTTGTATGTTGCACCAGATTTACCTGTAATCACTTTAACAAATGTCATTTTAGGATTTGATTATAGAGTCGCCTCACTTATTAAACTTTAACCTGTTTTCCTATGAATCATTTTTTCAAAATCAGTTGAAAAGGATAATCATATCATACAAAAAAATTGTCAAAATTTTAAATACCTATCCTAATTATAGAACAGCTTCGCTTTTTAAATTCGTTAGATTAATACCAGTTTTACTGACCCGGCATTCGGCCACCAAAACTACATGTTATTAATCTAGAAATCACCTACCTTCTCACAGCATTCAGAATGAATCCAGTTTCAAAGGTATGCGAAGAACTAATCTTCTTGAGACCTGAGGCCTCGCTCTTCGACTTCTTCAAACCTTCAAACTGATGTCGGTGCTTCTGTAGGATAAGCTGCTTTAGAGGTTCTCTGTAAGATATTTTAGTTTAATTACGCAACGAATGCAGTTTCAATAAATGTAAAAAATACATACATTTTTCAACAGTAAACATATGAATGCATTATTAGAATAGTGCTGTAAATATGTTTCAGATTAGTCAAATTTTAAATAGCAGTAAAATTGGAAACATATCAATAAGAGGCTAGCAATGCACCCATTTATTAAATATAAATAAAACATTTCAAGTGTATATTAAACTATTTTACACATACAATTGATACCTTTGATCATAAGTGATTCTGTCGTTGTTGATCATGTTCTCCAGAAGAACATCGACTATCTCCTGCAGGTTGTTAGCTTCCATGTCCAGGAATATGGTTCCTTTCCTGACAAAAATAAACAGGTAAAGTATATATTAAATATTTAGGGAATAAAGGAATTATAGAACAGTTCACTCCTAGGCTGCAGAAAAAGGTTGTATGGGGTGGACGCCTTAAAAAAATGTAACACCCCCCAATTTTTTTTGTCTGTAATAAGCGCCCCAATAGTCCACACTACCTTAGTTTAACGGGAAGTAACAACTTTGGGATGCGCTTCGAGCATCCCATGGCAAAACCAATTGTTTAAATCAAAGATTTAGTGTCACTGTACCCAGGTACAAAGATATCCTTATATAAAAGTAACCATATGTCTCTTTGTGTGTGTACCAAAAGATCTCGTTAAAAGATAAATCGACATGTTTCTTCATTACAGTGAAGCTTCTTAAGGGCCCATAAAAAGTTTACAACTATTCGTAAAGAAAGTATATTCTTCCTCCCAAGAGAAATCGACCTAAGAAAAATTCACCCACTTAATACTAAAATTGGTGGTGGTTCTACTCCTCTCTTTCCTTAAGTGTCCCTAGAGACCTGTAGGGGTGTACCAATATTAAAAGTAAAATCTGTACTAACCTCAAATATTCTTTCAATTTCATCAAGGAATGTAGAGACAATGAAGATACATGAGGTTTGCTCCATCTAAAATAAAAAAATATTAGAATCTAACAACAAAAAGAACAGTAAACTGTAAATAAGAAAAAATACAGACAGGTAATTGTAGAGTATATTTTCAAAGCTTATATAATTTAGTGGGTTTTGGAGTGAATGCGTGATTTTCATTATAAGCTATCTAAGAAAACTATGTTTTACATTTTTTTGTATGTTCATTGATTTACAAACCGTCTAAAAAGACGGGCATACTGGCATACCTGCAGAGCTGCTGCGCTTCTAAAAAGGAAAGCCTACCTATTAGCACCTTCTTCTACATCTTCCTCGAATCTGACCCATCTATAAAAATATAATCATATATCCAGAAAGAAATTGGCAATTGGTTTTCACAAACAAGGATGACAACAGCCATAAAAGCAAAGATCTCAAACGGTAGGATCCAAACGAACATTAACACTTATAAGAGAGTAAGAACTAGATAAGCAGAATATTATAAATACATACTCGAAAAAAAAATTATATTCGTTGCAAACCTTATACTGCTTAAGGATATATTTATATTTTATGACTTTATTTTATAGATTTTGAGAGGGCGTTTACCCTACCTGGCAGTTTCCTTCCATTCGTCCAGCTTTAGCTCAACCATTTCAGAGAACAGGGGATGCGGCTCATGACCTGAACAAGGAAATTGTGTCCTAAAGTAGCGCAGCTAAAAAACTTAAATAAAAAAATGTTACACAGAAATAAAGAATACGTGGATAAAATGCTTCTTCCAGCTGGCTAATATAACAATACTCGCTACCCCTCCCCCTCCTTATAACTCACATGGAGTAACATATTGATAAATATCTGAGGACTATATTATCAACCAAATTTTACGACAAAATTTCCTGTCACATGCACGGAATATGTTTGTATGTACCTAGTAGTTCTATCTATTTTAATAGTTAATAATTCTTTTCTAGTTTTAGAGCAGCAGTGCTACTTAAACTACCTATAAAAATGAAAATAAAGGTATTTTTTGTCGTAAAGAAAGAATATAATTCCTAACCTACATAAATGGTGATTAATTCTTTACACTACATTTAACTTTATTAATAGCCAATCTTGGCTGGATATTATTACACTTATTTAGGATGCATGGATAGGACATTGGATAGAAATAGAAATAAATGTATAAGTATAGATGTATTACCCAGACAACTATCTGGCTAAAGTGATGGGAACCTTTTTCGTCTACTTGCTAATTGCTTTCTACTCTTTTGTGTGGCTGTGTTAATATTTCCGACGCTATTAAAATAAAGATCCGATTGACGTCGGTACAGGGTTGGGTCCAAACCCCGTAGATCCAGCGACATATAGTGCCCGCTCTATTTTTTTTGTCCACACAAATTTATGGGTTATTTTCTACCTACCAATTCCAGTAGCAAGAACCATTGAAATAAAAAACCCACCCTGTAATCTAAATAGATAAGACAGTGAATGATAAAGAGAGGGGTAGGTTTCTGGTAGAATCCGTAAAGGTGTGTGTTTTAAGGCTTAAAAATAGTAGTAGAACGATAATATTCACTAAATATGTGTATTTCTTATTGAAAAGAACTATAGACAAAAAAAGATTTTAAAAGTTAACATAAATTTTTTCGTTCTACTACTGTTTTTTACTTATAACACATAACCTTTACGGATTTTACCAGTAACCTACCCCTCTCTTTGTCAACTTTACTTTGTTGAATTTTAGTTTTACTATGGCATCTGAATGATGGTATTGTATTTTAATTTCAAATAATAACAAACTCAGAGTAAACAAAAAGAGTAAACGTTAGTTCTTATTTAAGTCTTGGGAGGGTTTTTTTTGGATATCATTCTGGCCTTTCCCAATCCTTCAAATACAAAGCTAATACAAAGATAAAATATTTTGAATCATGGAAAGAAAACGAAGTAGCGGGTTTCGTCGTATTTTCAAAGTAGTTTTTCTCCTATATCTTGCAACTGCGGTGGGGCTCTATCTCTGCCGGGCCAATTTCCTAACCCTATGGGTCAATCATTAACATATTTTTCAAACCTAAAATAACCTATCAAAAGCTATCAACGAAACCCACAACTTTGTTTTCTTTCCATGATCCAATATTTTTTATTTTTATATTTAGGCAGAGAATGAAAACCTGCTGAAAAAGTTGATCAACTTCTCTATTGATCAACATGTGGACTTCAGAAAGGAAAATACTTTTTTTTATTTAAAATTAATTGATTTAACATTTACTTAGAAACACAGATAGCTTTACTGCAATTGTAATTTTAAAGTTTTTTGGATTAACGTTATTAATATTTTTTAGGTTTGTATTATTAAAAAATCACTGTAATAAACTGGGCTGTGCTTGTCAATTCTCAAAATTTCGTTGTTCATTATAAACCTTTAATTCTAATCTATAAACAGGCTATTTTTCTTTCATCGGGCAGACCAAAATGGAATTGGTGTTGAATTTTGAGAAAATGAGTATTATTGAATGAATTTAGTTCAAATATTTCCCGCTAGATCCCAACTACATAACAGAAAACATCAAAAACTCAGATTCCTACAAACAGGTAATTTATTGGACCTTGGGATAAAGAAGCCGATGTTGATATTAATGTAAAGTATACGGGGCTACTGATTAATTTTCAGCGTTCTCGGTTCGATAACTTCACAAAAGTTTGCAAATTAGTATTACTGGCTGCATATCTCGTTATTTAGACATCTGATAACAACAAAAATGTACATAATTAGCGCTTTAATAACAAGGTTACAAAATTTTAAACAAACATTATTATTTTCACAGAAAAAATTAATTACATTAGGTAACTCTTAAAACGTGATCGTTAAAAACAGTGTTAAAAACTATATTAAAAAGTGCTGTAAAAGCTTAATTAAAATAATTAGCTTGGCAAGTTTAATTTATTTGATAGTTGAAAAGTATGGCTGTGTAAATGCCAATCTCAGGTGTATTTTTGACATAGGCTTAAATATATTGGATGTGTTTTGACATTTGCTGAAAAATATTGGATGTATTTATGACATAAGAAAAACAAAAAAACACTTTGTCAAAAATGCGTCTACTATTAATTTGTTGGATGTGAAAGTGCTTTAGCCCCAGAATATCCATAACAAATAAAATAAATTAACATAAAATATCTTTAATTGACAATAATTATTATAATCGATTTCTTATAAATATGTTGAATAAGATAAAAAAAAAACGTTTTTGATGACTAATGTAACATGTTTTTTGTTGTTGTGTTTGTTATTTTGTTCAATAGCGGCTCCGTTCCTAGCCTCTAGAGCCATTGCCGCAAGAGGTTGTTGGAATCACCAAATTATTATGAAACAATTGCATAACTGTTTCTGTATATTTTTAGGCTATTAGCAAACTCGAAGAGGAGCTTGGTGGCCTAACCTGTAGGCTCAAAAATTCTGTACCATTTTTCAATTTCAGAAGTCAGGTTGTTTTTTTTTAATACAAAGTGTTCCTAAATTGTATTTACCTTACTCATCAGCTATTAGAAATATTAACAGACAAACAATCTTAAACACATCCATGTCTTTTGTACCAAAGTAGATTAGTTACGTGTTTGGAAAAAATTGTTAAGCAGTTTTGGTGATCTTTCTAGACACAGAGACACATACGAAATACTATTAAGGGTCACATGTTATGGGACACCACCCTTGCAGCAAATATTGGATACATAGCAGCGCTTTTCTACAATCAGAACAATGTGGCAAGTATGGCCAGTGGAGTCACTCTACAACTTGAAAGAGAGGTAGGAAAAAATAGTTAATTTTTAATCCCCACCCCCTCCCACTTATATTTGAATTAAATTGAAAATAAAGGGGGTTTTTAACCCCCCTCCCACTTATTTTTAAACAATTAAAATTTAAAATTTAAAAATAAGGGGAAGGCTGTTATTTTGCAGTAATGTATGCCTGGCCGCAGGCCAAAAAAAAAGGTGTAAGTAAGGTCAGCCAAGAAGGTCATGAAGGTCGCCAACAAGTTTTTGAAGAGGGTGGCCAGGAAATAAAGTAAGAATGTTCAAAACTTTGATTTGAGGTCAGAGGGGGGGTTGTTGGGGTATCATTGCTATAGAATTCAGTTGTAAAAATAAAATAAAATCAAGTCTAAGCATATTATTAATGATGAATGGTAGATATGTCGATACAACATACATAATTTTACTTTGGTCAATACTGATTTATGGGGAGGTGGGAAGTCGACCCTCCCCTTCCTTTCCAATTTAGGTTTTAATAAAGTTAAAAAAATAGTCATGAATAATTTTTTTCTAATTACATATTTTTTCATTGCTAGGTGTCTAAAGATCTGTGTAAAATGGTTGGATACAATATTGGTGAGGGCGATGTTGGTAATTGTCGTCGTCCATACGGCAGTCAACCATTATCCTGGGGACATCTGCCTAACGGCGGAACGGTTGCCAATTTAGGTAAATCGACTTTATTAATACTTTAGGTATAAACATTTTACAGAACTTAAAATAGAAAAATTTCTCGCCACCTTGCCACTTTTTCTTACTTTTAGTATAAGGGCATGGCCTGACCCTCCCCCCTTGTGTTTCAAAGGACTCTAGGGGCATCTAGTCGCTAGTATTCAATAAAATTTTGTATATTTTTAAACATTCGTAAATGAGATTAAATTTATTAGGAAATAAGTTTAATTTAAATACTATTTAATAAGAAATTAAATCTAGAGGTGTGCTATTATTTCCGTGCAAAACCATTTAGGAAAATTTGTGTCAAAGACTGTAAGAAGTGCTAAACTCTAGATAATAACAAAAAGGATAAACATGCAATTTTCATTATAAAAAATATTATAATAACCAATCGAATTTGGATATATGGTTATGGCCAATGGTCTATATGATAAAACCAATACCTCCAAGTCTTCAAGCCAACAAATAGATAAATAGGATTCAGTATAATTTATAGTCCAATGCCTTTGCCCTATGATTGTCCAACACGTTAGCCAAACATACAAGGGAAATTTCTATAAATAACAATTATGAGATTCACTGTTTCTTGTTGATATTTTGGTGAACTGGTAGCACTTTAAATTTATATAAGATCTGTTTACTTTAATTTACGTCACAGTTTAACACCTTTATAATTTAAATTTTAGTGAATCATATTTTTTATCTGCCAAAAAATTAAATTTCTGTTAATCCTCGAGTTTTTTTTTCAGGTTGCATCTAAACTAGAAACGTTTGTAAAGTTTCCCAGGGAGAGAGGGGATATTGGGCTGTTGATTACACTAGTCCCCAAAGTTTTATGATAACGTTTTCTTATTCGTTAGCTTAATAACGTTGGGGACTTTCACTGAATTCTTATTGGTAGGGTTATTAAGTTGAGTGTCCATACGTTTTAACCACTATTTGCAATCTGCAGAAGGATCACTTTAGTGAAGCATCATTGAGGATTTTAAATAATTTATCGGTCATTGTCTTATCCCTTTAGATCCCGGAAAGTTTCCTTACAATTTGAAATATCATCATCTTTATTTAATTTAGAGGCTATGTGGGCAGCACGCAGTATAAAGTACAATGGTCTGGCACTCCAGAAAATGATGCAGGATAAGTTTGTTGGAGATCTGCAGACAATTAGAGATACCTTCTCGTATAAAAATCTTGCAGGTACAATATTATTTTTATATAGGAGGGATTTTTAGGGACTTTAGTAAGGAATAATTTAACTAAAATAGCTGAAATTCAGTACACAAAGGTAGTACAAAGCGTTCATATATTCAAAAACTAGCGGCAGCGCCCCCATCGTCTAGGTGCTCTATATTCGAACTGATATGAAATTTCAGAAAAATAACCTAAAACCATACCAGACTTGTTTAAAACAAATAAAATTGCCTAAGACCATCTCAGTACCTATAAGACGCCACTTTGAAAAAGGAGAATCATATTGGTTCGGTGGTTAGTGAGATCCTTCACCACAGACAAAATAAAACTTACTATCTTGTTTTATAAATTAGTAAGGGCTATTTTGTCTGAAGCTTAATATTTTAATACCTACTGAATTAATTTGACTTACCTTTTTAAGGAAAATTTACATAGGTCCCAGGATAGTTTTGGGTAATTTTATCTTAGGTTTAATTTTTGAGTGAATTACAAAGCCCCTAGATATTAGGGATGCAAACTGTAGTTTTATACAATATGATAGCACTAGTATAGAGGCGGCGTTCTAAAATTATCCCACTATTGGCTAGATTGAATATTTATATTTTTCTTCCAATGGCATATCCATGAATATTAATCTTTTTCTTCCATTGTCCTATCCCTGAATATTAATCTTTTTCTTCCATTGTCCATTCCCTGATAATTAGTGTGGCTCAAATGAAGGTCTAAATAGCTTTTCAATGTGCGGAATGTAAAAATAGGTTATGTATTGTTTGTAGATTTTAGCCCTATAATTGATTTTATGAAAAAATCTATCGCTATCTCGTCAAATGCATTTTTATTTTCATTCTTTCTTCCCCAATTAATATAGCCTTACACCAGATATAAAGCAAAACATCAAATTTTCTGTCTGTTTGTTTACAAACATTGAAATAAAATATTAAAATCACCAGGAAT
>LS051099.1:19485-34652 GCA_900241095.1 Acartia tonsa | reverse complement strand
CCCCCCCCCCGCGGCTACATCAATATCCCCCCCCCCCCCTCCGGGCCCCCCGGGGCGCCCGGGCCCGCCGGGGGGGGGGGGCGGGGAGTTGTCGTGAATTATTATAAGTTAAAGACAATGAAATGAAGAGGAAGAGGGAGAGAGATGGGAGGAGAGAAAGAGAAGAAAAAGAGAGAGAAAGAGTTAGTATGCAAAATAGATTGAAGGGTGCAGAAAAGAGGGTTGCGGTCAAAGTTATGTATTAAGGAAGAACAAATATCTTTATATAATTTGATTTTGTTAAAACGGTATCACAATTTTGACCAATTTATCCTCTATTAAATTATCATTTTTTAGTAGCATGGCTTCTTTACATTTAATGGTCTTTACGGCTTTGATAGAAAACTTTAGAAAATATTTATTTTGCGTCTAAATAAGGTTCTGAAATTTCTTATATCCAAAGCAGAAAAAATGTCTAAAGAGATCTTAGCTTAATGGAACCTTTAAATTTTGCAAGGACTTGAACTTATAACTAACGTTACATTTATTTATATACCCATTAAAGAAATCAAGCTTTTAGAACACGTTTAGATGAAAAGGGAACATTATCAATTCCATACAATATTACAATTATAAGATTGACTGTTTTTTTCTGTAAGATTTAAATCAAATTTTATCATGATTAAATTCGTTTTTTTTTTTATTGATCAACCCTTGAATATGACCACGATTATGTTATATAGAAAATCTGGTCGGATTATGTGTGACAAATTTCTACCCCTCTCACCATTTTTATGGTAAAATAGATAATCATACTCCGAGCTCGTCATATTAGCCACATTTTACATAAGTTTCATAATAATAACTTACGTAATATAATAAAGAAATAAGAATTAAACTAGAAGGAACAAAAATTGGATAATGACAAACTAAAAGATGACAACATCCATAAGTAGATAAGCTAGTGATAGAAAAATATCCTTGCAGATGAAAAAACTGACAGACTAGCGTACATTATTAGTTCATGGGCTCAGTTGTCAAAGTCTATCTTTGATAAAAGCTGAGATTTTTTTTAAAATTTTGCTATAAATATCTAAAATAAAAAATTGGGTTTCTAATTCAACCCCCCTCCCCCCCTTAAGAGTTCCTTGAGGCCTCTAGGAGCACTAGTCCTTATATAAAAGAAACAAGATATGTGTTTTAACCGAAGGATCTCGATAACCGCTGAACCGTAATGGTTCTCCGTTACAATATAGATTCTCATAGGTCATAGTAGGTTTAAAATTCGAATTCAACCCCCACCACTTCAAGTACCCCTCTTGGCCTCTAGGGGCATAGCTGCTAGTTATTTACATAATCTACAACAACAAAAAATTATGATTCCTTTTTTAAAAGATTAATTTAGGCCTTTTATTTTATTTGTTGCTAATGAGAAAAAAATGATAATGTACTCTATGACAGATCATATTGAAACCATTGATAGGATATATTTATATTTCGCTTCACTTGCTACGTCCAATGAATCTTCCTCCTTATTTCCTTATTTTTCTTATGCGTGTGTCCAAGGTTAAAGGGCAACTCTGTAATCTAAAAAAATATAAAATCGTTCCGTTCCGAGGAGATTTTTAGATATTTTTGTCGAGAATTGCGACAAAAGAAAATAATTCGTCTTTTTAAGCTTTAAAATTAATCTTCTCATAGGACGAAGCCCGTAGATGTTTGGGCCGTGGCTACTATTATGTTTAATGAAAGCTATGCGCTTTTCATAAATGTTGAAAAACTTTTTATTTCAATATAGTAAAGAGACAATTAAAGTATTCAATTCAAATATTTATGCTTTGTCTTAGACACTAACTTTAATTGCACGAACTTAAACTGAAAGCCAACTTGTTGAAAAGGAAAAAAACAAGGACAATTCTAAGTGAAAATTTCCCCACATTCCACTTCCCCCCCTCCCCCCATTCTTATCCAACCAATTCCATTTAGTTGCAGAACAAATTTTTTGCCTAAATTACGCCACACATTTATCCAAAACTTCAGCAATTTCAAATGGAATTAATTTGCTGAATCACAGCAGCCCATGAAAAAAATAATTATCAAAGTGTCCTTTTAATTTTACTGTGGATGCGGACTATTGAAGTGCGCATAAACCTCTAATGCACGCATATTGTTAGGATGGTTTATTTATTTTCATAGATATCAACAAAATACTCTTATTTAGTAGTGCAGCTTCTAAGTAAATGGAGTAATTCAGTATGAACAACGGCCATCATCATTCCCCGTAGTTTCTAAAAAAAATAGTTATAAACCTTACCAAAAGCTACACTGTAAAGAAGAATCATATCAGTTCAGTGGTTCAAGAAACCCTAAGGAACAGACAAACCAACATCCCGTTACTTTATTATAAGGATAAAATTCTTATTTTTGGTTGCTTTAATGTTTAATTGCCAAGCCTCTAGGCACACTTTGGGGCGATTTCTTATGAATGGTGGTATCCTCTCCAAAAAAAATCAGGACCTATGAAAAGCTACACTGTAATGGAGAATCATATCAGTTTCGGTACAGACAGACAGACACACAAAGACATCCTGTTAATTTTATAAAAAGAATAAAAAATTAAATATTGGATAAAATGTAACCAGCCTAATGTAAAATTTGCCAGTATTTGTATTTTTGTTAAATACATTACCCTACTAAAGACTGTTTATTTGAAGATTATAGAGTTTCAATGTTTTTGTGGTATAATTACCATATTTTGATTGCTAATTACTTTGCTTTACAAAAAAATGTGTTATTATTTCCTTAGTCTTGTAAAAATTAAGTTAAAATGTAAATTTAAACTCCACATATACCACTCATTTTTTTCCAGTATTTTATACCACCCTGATTTTCATTTAAAGTGACTGTCCTTAAAGTTTCGCTAATTTTAGAGTTATAAATTTTTTTTTAACATCTTATCTTATTCTTTTACAATTTATTATATCCTTTATGAAATATTTAGATTAGGTATCCCTTTCAGCTTTTTCAAAACAAAACCTAAAAAATGGTCAAATGGTAAAGCATTTTTTAGTGCCTATAAAAATTACGTTCTACTGGCCTACAATTGGTCAATTAAAATGTTTACTGGCCTGCCATTGGCAATTTAGTCTGTGTGTTGGCCTATCATTGGTCATTTGTATTGCAAGATGTAATTTTATACAGGCACTGCACTATAAAGAGCTTCTTAAATGGTTTCTGACGATATCTTAATGAAAACATGGAAAGGCTCACATCCAACCCTCATACAGATTTAAAGTTATAACCAACCATAAGGAAAACCAAAAATTTGCACACAAAAAAAATAAAGTTTAGCTTGGCAAAAATAATCAATTTATTGTGAATAGACAACAGCTGGTAAAATTGTTAATATTTTTTTTAATTTTTATTATTAGACTATGTCCGAAATTGAAAAAACCTAAACATTTTCTTATATTATTTTTTTTTTTATTTGTGTTGCTAATTTTTGTTATGTAAACCTTTTGTAAAGTATTTAACAAGGATAACAAATCCATATGTAGCTAAGCTCACAAAAATGATACAGATACAAAATAAGAATGATAAAATAAGACAGAGAACAAAAAGTAAGTTATATATTAGATACCTATTGGTCTTGGAAATCTTAACAAGCCTTGTTCGTAAAGCAGCCAAATAAACTTATATCAGGTTGTTTTTTCATCTGTAGTTTTCATTTAGAGACTAAAAACAACATAATTTTTAAACATACCAGAATAATATTAAGAATTGTAGAATAGCTTCATTTTCCACCGACGATCATTAATCTATAAGGTTTATGTAGTAGAGTAACCCCTAGAAACCTTTACTATATGTGCTTTAATTTATTTGTGATTCCACCTAAGAGGTGTTTATGTTTATATTATCGGTGCTTCCCCTAACATTGCCTAGCGCGCAAAGAAAGATACCACCCCTTATTTGTTGAAAAACTGCATTTCCTCCATATGCCTAACCCTGCGGCGCTTATGGCAACGATGCCCTAAACCTGAACTGTACCCTATTTAACCTAACCTAACCGTGGCTATGAATTAACAGGAAAAACTATCCCCCCCCCCCTCCCCCCGGTTGTCTTAATTCTAATTTATTACTAAAAAAAAGGGGGAAGGGTGTGCTCGATTAGACACATTAGGGGAAACCGCCATATAATCATAAGATAATAATAGTTTGATTATTTGAGTTAATTTTTCATATTTTGCATAGTTTAAGTATACAAGTATATTTTAGGTGTGCGCTAGCTTCCGCAAATTAAGTGACAAAGTTGCAACGGGTTGCTTTATATTAACACAAACATACACTGAGCAGTTCTTTGTCTATTTGAATTAAATGGGCAGTTTGTACTAAATAACTTTTTAATCTGATTTATTTACGCAGATGGGATGACTTACCATATTTTGCACTTAATTTATTGACTTAAAAGTTTTAATGTGCATATTATTCGATCGATAACCTTACTTTTTTTTGTTTTTAGAATGATTTGATAAATGAAGACGAACAAGAATGTAATTATCCATAAAAACGAAGCTCTGAAACGGAAGGACAAGCGAACATTAACACTTTTAGAGTGGAAACACTGAACAAGCAGACTTTAAATGTATAATTCTAATTAAAATTGTAAGTAAATTTTTTGCAAAACTGGTTAAACACTGTTTTAAGACATACTTACTAGCTACTAAAGACAGAATTTCATAAAGCAAACCAGAAAAAATAACATATCTTTCATCTTCAGAATAAAACTGGATGATCAACAAGGATCGAAAAACAGAAGACAATGGCCGATTGATGTACATCCTCAATGATGATGCACAAAATAAACCCTTCTGTAACTAACAATTAGTGGTTGAATTAAAATGTTTGGACACACTTAACGAACCAA
This sequence comes from Acartia tonsa, assembly GCA_900241095.1. Taxonomy (NCBI): domain Eukaryota; kingdom Metazoa; phylum Arthropoda; class Copepoda; order Calanoida; family Acartiidae; genus Acartia; species Acartia tonsa. Next base: position 29,749 of record LS051099.1, on the reverse strand, counting down.
TCAAAATTTAATCAAAGTCCCCAACGATGTAAAGCCAGCGAATAAGAAACCTTTGGGTACTAGTGTAATAAACTAAACAATGTCCCCTCCCTTCCTGATTATCAACTAAACTCAATAATTTTACAAATACAAATATCCATAATTAGCAATCTTTCCTGAAGTTAAAAAAACTTTATAAGCATATGTTGTTATTCTATGTTGTTAAGTCTGCTAATAGACAATTTATTCAAATAAAGCCTCATAAATTATAGACTGTTAATTTTAATATCTTTTTTTATCTTGTTGTGTGTCTACTATCTAGCCTTCTATCAGAACAATTGCTGTTAAAAACTAGGAGAAAAGGGGATATCGAATATTGATAATTTGTGTATAGAAACTAAATATTACATACGTGGAAACATTTTTATCTTTTATTCAATTTCTTCCTCTCTAGAATGTCCAAATCTTTGTAAATCCTGTAATAATTTATGACACGTTTTGCGTGCTTAATTGATTCAAAGAATAAATTTCTAGTATAGATGTATATTATTACCACACAGCTATCTGGATCCCCCTGTTAATAACCTTTTTCGTCTGCTAGCGAATTGCTTTCTACTCTTTGTAGCGACTTGGCTGTGATAATATTCCAGACGCTGATTTTCAAAGACCCAATTGAAAGTCAGCAGTTTCCTAGGTAAGGGGACATACAGTTATTCATCCCCTTCCACCTCAAGTGTTTTATTGAAAGAACCTTATATTTTATATGCAATGCTCCCAGTATTCCTGAAAATTGAATTAAAAAATCTTGTATACAAATAATAAGGAATCTATGATGCAAATCAACCAAAATAATAAATGTTCACCCTTCATTGAATTTTGGGTGTGCCATCATTTCTGCAAATATAACTCTAAACTCGAGTTTATTTTGTGTCCGTTAAAATGTTACAGAAAAGGATTCCATAGAAGCGCTTAATATGGCTTTCCTTTAGAGCCAGGAGACTAACAAACCCGACCTGAAGGCGGAGCACTGAAGAGGACCTAAAAAGGTTTAGATGATCATGGGGAAAGGCTGAGAATTATGCCTAGGACAGGACATCATGATGGAAGATTCACAAATGAAGAGACGCGCGCTGAATTGAGAATAGTTTATATTGTGAATGTCAGGGATATGGAACAGCCGTTGAAGAGGGGTGGGTAAGAAGGGGAGGCACAGGGGGTTGTGGGGAAATTTTCCTTTAGAATAGTTTGTCAGAATCACGTTCCCTTTTCTCTGAGAAAATTCACAATTATTTTGCCGGAGAAAATTGAATCCACTTTAATTTATGTAGCATTGTCCTAAGTCCTTTTTTTTATAACTAAGAAACGGATTTTGTTAAATTCTTGTCAAAAAAAAACTTATGCAGTATGGGTGGCATACTGAATTTTATTTGCAGGGAGTATAGGTTAACACACGGGTCAAAGATTTTATACTTAGAAGTTAGAATAAAAGATTTCTACAATTGTTCAATGCTCTCAACTTAAGGAACAAACAAATCAAAATTCAATTAATGTCCCTACCGTGAGTGAGACAACGAATAAAAAATAGTATTAATACGCTTTAGTGACTAGTGTAATGAACAGCTCAATATCCCCTCCCTCAATGTTGTTAGGTACTTATAATTCTTAAACTTAACAAATAGTCAGGGTTTGACTGAAACACTCCGTACAATTCCAGGTTCATGTTACAAACACAAATTGTTTCCAACCTAACACTACATAAATCCTTGAATTAGGTTAGTGGTCGGGACTAAATCAAATAAATATTTACTCTCTTTCTGGATAATTGAAAATTTTTAGATTCCGCCTTCTTAAACAGTGTTTATTTGTATTAAATATGTACGAAAATTTATGAAAAACAAAATTATCTTCAGTAAATTAAGATTAATGGTTGAAAAGTTGGAAACTAGTAGTTTGGAACGAACCAATCAAAATGCAATTAAAGTCAGACTTTTCGGGCCACCGTTGATAAAAACTTTGGATATCAGTGCAATTTATAATCCAATGTTCAATCCCTCTCTGAATACAAGAATTTCCCAAAACTATCTAGGTATATCATATGAAAAATATAATAGGCTTAGCAATGAAATTTATTTCAATACATTTCTTCTTTCACAAGACAAAGAGAGAAAATAATAAACAAGTATGATAATTATTATAGGTAGCTCTATCTTTGGAACCATTCAATACTGTATCAGGGAGTAGGCCGTTTTCATCATAAAGGGGGACTAATAATGAAACAGAAGTAAAAAGTGAAGCTTTTCTGCTTGAAAAAAAAAGGAATATCATCTTTGATCGCAGATACAAAAATGAAAAATAAAGTATTATTTCCTTTGTCGTTAAAGGGGGCAAAGCGATAGGGGCCATGAAAAGTATCTGCTTATATTCCACAACAAAAACGTTTCTAAAAGAAAAAAAATCCTAGCATAAACCAGAAAAGCCTTTTTTCGCAAGATCCGAAAAAAACTGAAGAAATTTGCCACAGAAACGTAGGTTGTAATGAACAATTTTGATAAACTATTTTAATTTCTTTCATAGTAAGTCCCCCTTATATTCTTAATACCAGATAAATTTCAAATTATATTCATGATTTTGGTTTACAATAATCACCCAACCTTACTCGTTAATTTTAGTTTTTTTTTCAAATGCAAATAATATATTATGAATAATAATTCTATATAAATTCAATGTTTTAGATCAAATTGAAAGCTAATTAATAAGAAATAATATGATTTAGAAATATTCAAGAAAAAGGTAGTTTTAAGGGAGAAAATAGTTCCAGATTATAGAGATAGAAACAAGTAAACATAATTCATTATTTAATTTAAACATACAGTAAATAGTAAATACATAGGATTGGCAAATGAATAGAAAGATTTTCTGGGTTGTTTGGCGGATTTTTTGGCAAGAATTTTGGACCATTTTTTTGTGGGAAAGGGATACGAATTAGAAAGACTTTTTGTAAATGTTGTGGTAACTATTTCATAAGGTAACCATTTTAAAATTACAATGATTTGAGAATTCATTAAATCTTTGGAGTTTAATGTTTCAAGAATTTTTTTTTCATTTGCCAATGAACTATAAGACAGAAAAAAGGAACGATCATTAATAATTTTTTTGGTTCATTTTATAAAGTTTTTATGATCGTTATACTTAAGATTAAGAAACATGAAAATGAATAATAAAGATTATAGCAAGCATTACAAAGAATATTTACATTAAATGTGCTTAAATATATAAAATAGAAAATTCAATTTTAAAAACAAAGCACAATTACAATGATATAACTATATAGTACAGTAACGAAAATAAGAATTAATAAAGGTAGAAAGTAAAGAGTAAAAAAGTAAGAAAAAAAGATGGTAAATATGAAATTTTTGGTCTCTATTTATCAATACATTGTAACTAAACATAAAAATATAAATAATATGGTAAAAAATTCATTTTTTTCTCTGTTATTTTTTTTCAAACAAAGACAATACTTTGTGACTTTAAAAGAGTAAATAATTGTCTTTTTGTGATACACAAGCAATTTTTTTTCATATCATCTTAGGTTTATAATAATACAATTTATTACAGTTAGAATACATAAATACATCACGGTTTTTTCTTTAACTGATTCTTTTTTTGCGGATTGTCATTTTTATGTAAAAGAGATTTTTAATATAATTTTCATTTAATACTACCCTCTAAGTAAAATAAATCTCAGTTAACTAAAAAGATCACAAAATTGTAAGGCCACTTTTATAAAGGCAGGTAGATTATGTTAAACTCTAAAGACTATTTCAAGGCAGCTCATACATTTTTTTCTCGCTTCAAATGCACAAAATTAAAAATAAATTCATTAAAAAGGCAAAGAACGGTAGAAAGGTTTAGGTAATTAAAAGTTGAAAGTTTTTTACAGTTTACTTTTAGTGTCTTTCATTTAATTTATAAAAAAAATCTACAAAAATTACCAAACTCTTAATCTTTTATGGATTAACTATTGTTACGTTTTTATTCAGGTAACTTACATAAAATCTTAATTCTACACTAAACAATATAATATTACTATAATATGATTTAGAAAATATATAAATATATCTTGTTTACAACCCTACTCAAAACTAAGGACACAATACATCAATATAAAGATTTATAAGAAAAATACTTTTTGTTCATTTCAGTTTCAGAAAGAGCTTTTAGTTACTTGAAGGCACGCAATGGTTGTAACTTTTAGGCATTTGTAATATTAACAGGATTGTTCCATGAAGAAAAATTGGAGGATTTATCTGCTTAATCATTAAAACTAAAGTATAAATATTGTTTCTTAATTACCAACAAAATATCATTGATTTCACTGCTAGGTAGCAAAACTTGTTAAAGGCCTTTCATGGAACAAACCCTTTACATAAAATATGTATAGAAAAATATTTCTACTCACTATGATAAAACATTCTAGAATCATTTTTAGAAATTTTGATATAATTTTTGAACATTTGTTGACATCTGATCAATTTTATCATAAAAAATTTAGAAATGCAGTATTAATTATTTCTTGTTCGAAAAATACATTACAAAACACTTTTTTATAAAAGGATATTTTCTTTTTTGTGCTGTAGTTTCTTTTAGGCCTTAGTAATATAAATGAAAAACAATACAGTAATATTAATTTTCTCATAAAATCCACGAAAATACCAATTTCTATCTACAATATTGGTAATAATATTTTTCATGCTTAAATCACTGTTTATACTTGGTATTCTGTAAGAAAATATTTTCTTCATTTTGGTAAAACGCATACAGAACGTATATTACTTTTAGCAGCCCTCTTCTATACCCACCCATTCTTTTCAGAAAAAAAAATATATGGTAAAAAATGGTTTTGGGTGTATTAGCTTTAAGTTTGGATTGTGCTTTTTGAGAAGGAAACTCTAAGATGCCAGTTCTCTGAGAGGGGGTAGTTGTGCAGCTTGATAAGGGCGGTGATGGCGTCCCCGATGGAGTTCACCTTCACCAGCGCCATCTTACGGTCCTTCTGGAAAAACCTGAATGCCTAAAATAGAAAAGATTTTTTACTACAATAGATTTATTATTACTTAGATCTAACACCAGATTATTATGTACTCTTAGTAAAGCAAAACTTGTAGCTGGCTTAAATATCGACACCCAATCCCCCCTACTAGAGGAACGAACTGACTAATAATGATGTCCATGTTAGCAACAAAAATAAACGACAATTTCCCCCTGTTACATTATCCACGGATATATTATATTTAATGTTTCTACTGGTTTGCTTTAAGTCTAAAGGAATCTGAACAAAATTGATTCCCAAAAGAATCAGCTATCGTTTGGGGGAGGGGGTAAAATTGACGAACTATTTATCTGTCCTCCAAATATTATTTTAGATTTATTTCGATTGTTGGCTATACCTTATTCCTGTATAGCATATAGGGTTTAAAACAGAATTATAGAGGAATGTCAAATAGATTGTCCATTAAAAAACCCCAATTATTCTACATATTTTCTTTGTTCATTACTAGATTTTCTTTTCTGTTATGAACAATGTAATTCTTATAGGTACTTTAAATGAATCATTTCTCCCAAAATTATTTTTTCTGCACATAAAATGTGATATATAAGTTGAATTACTAATGAAAAAAAGACATAGGTACATTTTCTTTATAAAAATATTCTGCTTAATTAACTAGTCCGTCCAGTGGATGTACTGAAATACCCTAATTTTACCTCATCTTGTAGGGGCGGGATTCTCCTTAGATTCTCAAAGTAATCATCTTGAGAATTCAAAGCATTATCCGCTTGTAATGGGATGCGATACTCTGAACACCTTAGGATATTAGGTCAAGTAACACCAATCAGACAACCAACCCTTTTATTGCACTACTTTTGTAAAGTCCTAATGTGCATGGTAATGAGTTGCACGATTGATACCCTAGTCCTAGGTAGCTGCGCTACTTAAAAGCCGAGTATGAAAGAGAATGTAATGAGGCATCCTAAGCTATTTGCACAAAGACACGACGAGGAATGTAAAGTTGTTGCAAGAAAATTTCGGGTCACTTCTTCGAGATAATTCCCGGCAGAATCGTTTATTCCGACAGTGTATGGACATCACAAAAAAAACCAACCTCCTTATTTTTTAAAACTATAATTTTTTAAGGCCCAAGAGGGAGTAGTCCAAAACTAACCTAAACTAAAGTGAATCATAAACTCATTTATATTTCAATAAATTTTCTTTTTGAGTATGTTATTTTAAACGTCTGGTATAAGATCTCATAAACCTATAAAACAATTTTTTAAAAATATCAGTTTGTGCCCTGGCCTTTTTAAAAGGATATCAAGATAATGCTCCCCAAAATATTTTATTTTTTTTACAACAAAAATAGGTAAATATTTTATGGAGGAGGCTAACATCTACCGCCCCATCCGCCCTTTTTGTCAAAGCTTCCAGTTAAAAATGATGCAGAGGGAAATAAGTAAAATCCACTGAAAAATGCGATAAATGCATAATTCACGATATAAATCAACCTAAATATGCTAATTTTTCATGTTTAGTGTAAAAGAGTGACTTTAAAACCCCGATTTATTAAAAATTCATCTTGCGTTATAAAATATGATTAGTTTTTAATAATTTGTTTTACATTATTTTGTTCTTTTTTACATGAAATAGTAGTTAGTTATGATTTTTTTCTTTTATAAAAAATTGCTTACTATCGCTCCTCAACCTAATAAATACTGACCTGAACTTCAATATCAATGGATTTAAATGCTGCCCTGACATCAGCCTCCTCGCCTGGGGGTGCTATGTTCGAGATATGGAGGGTGGAGCTTGGTGGATAGATATTCAGGTAGTTCTTACTTCCTGGCTTCTTAAACCTGTAATACGACCATAGTGAAGTTATTTTCAACAAAATTAATTCGAGGATTTTGTTTAACTGTCATCAATCCTTATATAAAAGTAACAGGATGTCTATGTGTACTGTGTGTAGTGTCGTCTAACTGTGTGTACCGAAGGATCTCTCTGACCGCTGAACCGATACCGTTCTCCTTTGCAATGTAGCTTATAATAGGTAATGAGAAGGTTTATAACTATTTTGGGGGAGGGTACCACCACCCTCCCATGAGAAATCACCCCTATAATGTTATTGTTCAACTCCCTGCGTTTCCTTGAATAAACTTTCATGAATATTTTTTCAGATAAAGAACCTAATCCTTAACACTTTTTTGAGTAGGTAAGCAATCTTTTAATCATATCATATTACATACAACAGAAAATAAATATAAGCAGTCATGTTAATCTTACTCAATCTTTGATCTGAAGCAAAGCTTTTAGTTAGGTAATCTAATAATGAGAACAAAATATTATTTATTAATAATGAAAATATTGGTATTATGAATATAATGTGTATGCATAATGAGGGTGGTCCTTTAGTATTTGTTTGTTTATACCCTCGATCAAGGACAGCCCCACCTTACACTCACTTAACCTAACTAATAAGTAAATAAGTCAAAAATTGTGTTCGTTAACTCTTTAACAGGCGGAAAAGTGTAGAATTCTTTTAAATTCTTTATAGTTTAGCGTCCCTGACTCTGTGCGTACCTGTGTAGACTGCTGTTTGTATAATCTTTAGTTAGGCCGGCGTCAGGCTGTCCTTCCTTCGGCATCTGTACAGCATTGTGAATACTGTTCATTACTCGCAACTCTTTACCAAATAATTTCACCTAAAAAGAAAATATTTGTTGTGATTGAATGTAATCATTTTAAGAAAATTTTAAGTATCAGCTGTAACCAACAACGGGATTAATTCGAATATTTGGTAATTTCAGCAGATCTTTTAGTGATTTTGGTGGGCAACGCTTCTTAGTAAAGACGACCTTTTTAGATTATTATTTTAAATTTATTTCGCTTGTTGGCTATGCCTTATTTCTGGATTTATTTGTACTAAATATAAACAAGTACTATTCTTTAAGAATTGTATCAATTAAGCCTGAACAAGTGTTATTTTTATGATTACGGTGTTACTTTATCTTAATTGCTAAACAAAGATTTATACTTATATTAATAATCATTAAATTATGAACCTTATAAATAATTGCATATCTTAGTAAAAGATTCAGCAAATAAACTTTAAATTGCTAAAAAGTAGAACAATTTTAATTAAATCTGCACAGATAATGTGAAAGAATAATGCATTTATACTGTTGAAAGGTTTGCTTTGTTTATTCTAGTTTTATATTTTTCCTTTTCTTTGTTACAATTGTTAACATAATAATTAACCAGGACATATCACACCTTTTAATACATAAATAGCGCAGCTACTGTAAGATTAGTTCAAGTCGGCACAAATCGATAGGTATTTATCTAATAGATAAAGGAAAAGATTTAAACTTAAGGCTAGATCATCATTTCTACTAACATGTATAATTATCAATGTTAGACTTGCCAAGTATTCTTGTAGTTATGCACATAGACATACTTGTCTCAAGACTTATAGCTGTCCAAATAGTGAAGATTTTCATCCTTGCTATAATGAACAAAACATAATGATTCTCTACTTGTGGAAATAATCACCCTTGTTACAGCAAATGTAAAGTATTATGTTTATGCCTTTATTTGAGAGATTCTAATCCCTTAACAAATATCATTATCAAAGCTCTAGACTAATAACATAAAAGACACATGTTTCAAGGGAAACTCATTTATCTAAACAATTTACAAATTAAACAACTAAAGTAAGTAATTGTCTTCTATATGTGTGTTCGTTTGTGTGTCCATTAAAATATCTAGAACAGCCGAACAGTTGGATATGACTATTAAACTAAAGCTCAAATTTGTAAGTTTTTGTGTTTATGCTATAATCTTTGAGAGAAATCAACAGTATAAATGATAAGAGAAGCGAACCTTTAAAAAAATCTGTATAAAAAAAATCAATAAATCTGGGAGCGTTTAGAAATGAATAACCTTTTATCTTATCTACATGCTAAGCTACAGCATATAAATAGAATTAATGAAAGTTCATTTACACAGCTGCTCGACAAAAAAAAGCGGCAGCTTTTACATCATTTCTTTTTTTTAAGCGGGGAAATTTTGCATGTTTTTGTAGACAAATATTTAGAACTTTATACAAGAAAATGTCAACTTCAACTTGTGAATATTTGAGCTCAACAAAGATTTTACACAAAAGTTGTTCTTATGGGTATTAATTTGGGTATTGTAAGGTTTGAGAAAGCCCTGCATGGCTGCTGCCATAAAGATAGGGCCCCGCAAGATTAAAGCTTTTATACGGTTAACTTAAGTTGAAAGGTGCTGCAATTACAGATTAGAGGTCTAATAAAAAGTTTTAAAATTACAGAAATTTGTAACTTAGGAATTTAAAAGCAATTTACAAAGTAATCTACGATCAATATAAACTTTTTTTCGAACATAACAAAGCAAATAAGTTTATTGAACTTAAACATATTGCTTTCAAACTAAATACTTTGAAAATATTTTGTGAATTTTAAGTTTTCTTATTGTTACCCCAAATCTTTTTGCACTGAACTTTAAAGTACAAACACAAAAGTTTATTGTCTAATGTTTAATTTTAGGATAACCTTTATCTAATAAAATGTTGCTTTATTTGTTTAAATCGCCTTTTGAATATTTCTTGATATATTAAAGAATTTTAACAAAAAATCTTTAACTACCTACAGGTTTTTATCCAAAGATAGCGCAATTATTCATAACAGATTCAGATGTATGTGTAATGTTTAAACATAAAATGTTTACTGATTTCGAAACACAGTTAATTATAGAGTAACTGCACAGCTAAAAATGCTACATTGTTGATAGTTTTGACACATAATAAATAAACAGAAAGCTTTCTACGAAACAAGATTAATGATTAACCCGACCCCTTCCATATTATTAATTACATTTTTAACTCTATAATATTTGTTTTTAACATTATTAAAGGACAATTTTGTCCATATGTAGCAAATCATTTTAAGTTAAAATTATTTTATGTAAAAAGAGCAATGAAGTGTTATACATAATAATTTTGAAAGAAATTATTTAAAATAATTTTCTTCTAATCTATGATTAAGCCGACCTCTTATTAACCTCAATTTATATTTATCAATAAACAAGGATGCCAACATCCATAAGTAGCGAAGTACAAAAAATCGTAGATGGAAATACGTAAAAGTAGATTTAAAGTGTATTTATTAAAATCAAGAATAGATTTATTGGAGAAAATAAACACGAAACCTT
>LS051099.1:0-15066 GCA_900241095.1 Acartia tonsa | reverse complement strand
TAAATAAAAGCATGAAATACGATATGTAATGTAACATTATTCTAAATGATTCATTTTAATTTTCTGAACAAGATGCAAGCAACTTTTATTGGCATTTCCGGATAATTTTTTAACTTAAATGCTTTAATTTGGCAAAAATCCTATAGATACAAGGTCAAATAAATACATGATTACTCATAAATAAAGTGCTTTTTCTAAAAAAGCTACAACTTAAAAAATCGGGAATTTAAGGACTTTAAATCAGGAAAAAAAAACTAATATGCCTACAACTTTCATAAAAGTCATTATTAGCACTAAAAGATATCAACTTCATGTATTGTATTAGACTCAAATTAAAATATACAAAACATATAGGTATTTGATTTTTCTTCAGATATAATATATATATAGGTATATATTAAAAAAACCTGCTTACCGTTTCTTTTCCATCCGAACCCGCAAGGGCCTGTGCCGCCTGTAGGGCTGCCTGGGCGCTAGCACTGGAGTTTGAATGAGTTTGATCAGTCTTTAGTTTTGTGTGGGTTGAGAATTGAACGTAAACGGACCTAAAAATTTTAAAATGACTTATGTTCAATAAAAAGATATTTATGGTTATTTAGCAAATAAGGTTTTGTTACTTTAAGAATATTGAATTTTATAAATTGAACAAAAAATGGCCTACCTATCTCTGAGCTGTGCAACACAGTTTGTGAAATAATTGACCATAGCCACAGCCGCAGATTCGTCCTCCATCTCCAGGAAAGCCTGGTTCTTCCCCTTCAGCACCAACACGTTGCTGACCCTGCCGAAGGGGATGCCCAGATGGATGATCTCGGCCTCCGTAACATCGTTGGGGATGTTACGGATGTGAATAACTTTGGAGGGAGCTCCGACTTTGGTTTCTACTTTGATTCTTTTAGCGTCCTGGTTGTTGTTATCATGACCGTTAGTTGTCAGGTATTGTTCCATGTCTAAAGTCTCCATGCTTCCTATTTATATCAATCTTTTAAAGTTTAGCACAAACCGAAGGTCAAACATAAAAAATGAATTTTACTTATCCAATGAATTGAAATAAGGAAAACATTTTCTAGAACACCCAAAAGTAAGATTTAAAAATATAAAAAGCACATAGGTAGATACATAACAATTCATTCTAACATAATTCTAAACTTGAAAGAATTATTCAAGGGAGGTGTATCTATAACTTTTTAAGGTTAAGTTAAGTTACTAGGTATTGATTTTTTTTTCTTCAGATCTGATTTAGACTTGTATTTGCTGTGCTTCAAATGTATAATTAAAATTCTTCTTTTCATAATATACAATAGAATTGGAAAGATTTTTAAGGGGGTTAATCACTACGAAATAAAACAACTTCAGTATTGAAATGAAAAGGATGTTAGAATAAAACTAAATACAAAGAAAGAAAAGAATGTTATACTTACTTTTAGTCATTAAATCTAATGTATAATTTTGAAAGTATAGATGGATAGAAAGATAGTAAAGAAGAGAGAGAAGGCACGACACACAGCTCCAAAGATCTAAGACAAGGACAACACATATCAATATACAAATCAACCTTTAAAATAATAAATGATAGATAGAATAAAATAGAAGATGCATGTGTAAACATTGATATTCTAAGATATTTTGTTTTAATGAGTATTAAAATTAATTCTCTACCTATTCAAATATATATATGTAGAAAAAGGTTAAATTCTTATTAATATACAATATAAAGGACATTTTGATTTAAGAAATTTTCTATCTAGATAGATAAAGATATACAAAAGTAAAGATATATGCAAGGTGAGAATAAAAAATAAAATTTACCTTTTTAGAGGAAAAGGAGTTGTCTTAAATAAGTTACATTAATTCTGAAATCAAATTGTTAAGTTAATACAAAATTTTATTATAAAATAAGTAATGATGATAGGTATAACATAATAATACGTTCTTTTGAGTGGTAGATTTAAAGCTTTGCTCTTAATAAATACAAATACATACTTTAAAAAAAAAAAATTTCATCTGGCAATTAAACTTTCTCTATGATTACTTCATTTACTTAATGTATATGAAAAAGATACTTATTAGACGTCAAATATATAAAAATGAGAAAGCTAATAATTATTTTGTGCGCTTATTAGCATTAAATATTAAAATTAATATACTTAGCACTAAACTAAGGTAAAACAATAATTCATTAAAAGGAAAGGCACAAACAGTAACAATATATTAATGATTATGATTATAATAGCTCAGGGATCCAAAGGGATAAGACAATGGACGATAATTTGAAAGTATATTTATATATATATCACCATTGAAAATAAACAAAATTCCTCCTAAAGATAAAGCTATTTGTTGAACAGTTTGGACACTGCTAGTTTTAACCAATCAATCAAGATTTTTAAAAAGTACCCACAGTTTTTCAACAAACATATAAATCTTTGGGTACTGGTTCAATATTTCCCTCCCTCCTTGTAAACATAACTATTTAGAAAGGGCACAGTTTTACATATTTATAATATTAACAATAAATATGCTTATTTGTAAAGCACAAACAAAGGGAGCAATTATATATCAACATACACACACACAATTTCACAGATACGCGGTGAATGATCACCGTATGTAGTATATACAAATCATAGACAAATAAATAATATAAATATTAAATTTTAACTATTTTTTAAATGACATGTTCGAATTTTTTACCAATTTCCGTGTCAATTCATTAAATTTAAATTTATCTATGAAAATAAAAAAGAGTTAAATTATTTGTCTATGGAAAAACACCGCTTTCTCTTAATTTTAAGGGATAATTTATGTTTTTTTTCTTTTTTGTGAGGAATAAATTGATTTTATTTTTTTTTATTTTCGTTTGCTTCTTGAAATCAAAACTAATATGTTTTTTTATAGGGGATAAAATATTTACCCCTTACAAAAATCAGCTGTCATTTAAATTGACTTTTTTCAAAAAAAAAAAAGCTAGCTTTTATTAAAATAATTTTTTAAAAAAATTGATATTTAAAATCATAATTTCATTTTAATTTCAAATTTTCATGATAAAATTAGAAGCTGACTTATTACTTTTTGTTTTATTCAAAAAAATTCGTCCTTGCCGGGAGCTTGGTGTACACAAAACAAACCAACAAACAAACGGCTTTTAGTAAAAAAGCTTAAATCTTTAAAATTTTATTTAAAATATGATCATATGATTATATAGTTTACTTACCGCCCTACCTTATTTGACAAAAAATATATTTCAAAAGAGAGAAAAGGAGGCTAAAGTTTTTCTCTTCTACATTTGCTTAAAATGCATGTTTTTATGTATAGATGGCTGATATCAAAGAGGCCGGCTGGTTGGTTATAGTATGGGCCTCTTTGTTAAAAAATTTCAAAAGGAAATGTGTTATATTTTGCGATCTTTAACTTAAAAAACCGAAATCTTTTTAAAAGTACCTCTAAATTGTATTACTTTGTATAACTAAGTAATTCAGGTTAAAATACTCTTCGTAGAGTTGCTTTTTATGTTTAAATGTGATTTATGTTTTCATTACATGTCAAAGTATGAAAATATTTAGTGATATAATTATTTAATTTGTCATTTCATCCAATTAGATAACTTATATCGTTTACTAAATACCTTGTAGATATCTTGCCCTTTTTGTTAGTCCGGACCACTCGTTTTAATGACTGATTATGCGCTGTGTAGTGCTTGGAATATTTAGAAGGACAGGTCAGACGATAACAGCTTGCTGCCGGGTATAAGATACCTAACTTTAACACGGGGTAGTTTTTTTCTACATTATATCTATCGTTTCAGGCTAACCATGCCCCCTAAGCGTCGACTGTCGACGAGCGAGTCGACTGGAGGCGATGAAAATGACGGCTCCGGCACCAAGAGAAAAAAGTTGGACGAGCCAGGACAAATGCAGGCAGTCCTAGAGTTTATCAAGAAATTTCAAAAGCGTTCAGGTACTAGTGTAAAGACTACAGCTTTATGAACTTTTATATCAACCTTTAAAATGTTACTTTAAATTACCATTTTAAAGATTATTGTACCAAAATAGCGGTTACTCAAGAAGCAAGTTCTAAATATTTAAATATATCAGAAGCATACATGATTTTCCATCATTAATTGATGTAAAATGATGAAAATGTTATTTGTATACATTTTTAAAACAAATTGGGGATTAGTGGTATATAGTATGATTATTTATTGACCTTTTCTTCATTTTACTCATAATTATATTATCTATTTATTTATATATTGCAGGTGGTCTTCTATGCGAAATCTTCATGAAGATTCCTGGAAAACTTCTTGCTCCGGGTTATACAGATATTGTTAAGAACCCAATCACAATCCCCCAGATCCAACAGAAATTTAGAGCAGGGGAATATCCATCTATAGAGGAATTTAAGGTGCTTTATTGTCGTTTTTTTAGTATTTATAATAAAGCTTATCTACTAAACAATACTTGTTTAGTTTTTAGTTAAAAAATGTATTATTAAATAACTATATCATAATAGCCTCACAGCGATAAGATGGCAAAATATTCTTTGAAATAATTCATGCTTGTTTTCTTTAGGCGGATTTTTATCTGATTGTTTCTAATGCCAAGGAATATTATCTAAAGGAAGCTGCTGAACACAGGTTAACCGATTTTTTTTAGACAAAATAAAATAATTTTACCTATATAGGGAGATTTTTATAATATTTAGATATCATATTTCAATATAAATTGAACAAAGCAGTAAAAGTATTTGTTGTTATAGGATAGCTTTAGAGTTGGAACATTTGCTGAACAAATCTCTGGAAGCTGTGGCTAATGGTGACGAACTGACACCATCAATTGTAGAAAAGTAAGATTATTTTCCGCCCCATTGTGTTTTTTGTATTATTTTTTATTTAGAAAAGATCTGTAATAAAATGTTTAGATTTGTCTACATTGTTATTTTATTTAGGGAAGAGGATGTTTTGACTGAATTCTTGGAGGAATTGTTAGGAACCATTATGACTGCTAGCGACGCATCTGAACCTGACCGGAACCTAAGCTCCGTATTCCAACTTTTGCCAAGCAAGCGTAGATACCCGGAGTATTACAAGGTATTATGATATAAACAATATCTAATATTTTTAAAATAACAATATTCCATTATGTATTAAGATTTCATAATCTTATTCTTATGATTATTTAGGTTACTACACAGCCAATTGACTTAAAGATGATTGCATGTAAGATACAGGATGGCGAATACTCCTCTATAGGTAACGTTATGGAATTTGTTTAGATTATTTTCTTTTAATTGTGATATGAGATGCATTTAGTGTTTTTTATGTTTGCAAGGAATAATATCGTGTAGCCTTGGAAACACCCATTTTATATTCCTAAGCAACTTCCTAATTTTTGATAATTTAAATTTCCTAGGTCAAATGGAAGAGGATTTACAGTTAATGTTTAGAAATGCTACGAACTTCAATGAGCCTGGTAGTATAATCTACAAGGATGCCAAGTAAGAATATAAATTGTGTTGAGTTAAGTAGAACACCTGTCATATTAGGCGCGTATTTATGTATTTTAAGCAGGTTTATAATAAGATTGTTAGGCGTAGATTATTTAATGTAGGTATTCTAATAGTATTTTACCCTATTTAGATTTTTGTCAAAACTTGTGAAATCCAAGAAGACTGAGCTAGATGTAAGCCTGCAGGCCAAGCAAAACCGTGGGGCTCGATCCAGCAGGCGTCAGTCTAAACAGGTTTTCTCGTCTCAGTTGGTCAGCCTCCAGTATGAGGACAGCGAGACTGAGGATGAGGAAGAAGAGGAGGTAATTTGCAGGGAGGGAGGGGACATAGGGCTAGAGACAGAGACAGAGATTATTACACTAGTCCCCATAGTCTCATTTTGAAGTTTACTTATTCGTTTGTTTACCAATATTGGGGACTATTATTGAATTTTCATCGATTGGTTCATTTAGTTGAGTGTCGTTCTAATGTTTCAAGCACAAATAGTGATCTACAAAAGGGGTAATTTTGTATATCATCATTGGGGATGTACATTGTTTTATCGGTCATTTTCTTATCCCTTTAGATCCCTAGGTAATTTGGGTTCTATGGCTTGTAGTAAGATTACATTTTTTTAATCCTGTAATTTTTTGAAGATTTATAGCTTGAAAAAAAATTAGAAATATTACATACCTATTACATTTAAAATAAGTTTTGTTTGTGTATTAGAAAAATGGTACCTAATTTGATTTATATTTTATAAATTTCAATTTGCAGGAGGTGTTGCCAATGAGAGGACCGTTGTGGGAAGTATATTCTGTTGTAAGAGACTTCACTACTCCTGGTGGTATTGAAATTGCAGAGGCCTTCCTTTCCTTGCCCAGCAAGTAAGATTTAGCAAATTACAATACAAAGATACATTATTACGGAACAAAAGTTAAAGAAATAAAATGGATTATTTCTTACAGAGAGTATTGGATTTATAGTTTTACTTGCTTAACGACTATTAAAGGAAACTCTTAATAGAATTAACCAATTTTGATTATTTAACACTTACATTTGACAAAAAAATTAAACCTTTTGTAGGCAGACTGTTATTAAAATGTGTTTTTTTAGGCGTGAGTTGCCAGATTACTATCAAACCATCATGGAGCCAATCTCTTTAAATCAAATTAAAAGAAAAATAAGAAATGGAGAATACAAGAATAGTGTTAAACTGCTGGCCAAAGATATGGATCTGATGTTTGAGAATTGCAAGGAATACAATAGGCCTGACAGCAAACTTTACAAGGTGAGCTTTTATAAAGACTTGTTTGTTATCACGAAAGCAAAATACTAATAAAAATTATGTTTTCGATTTTTTCCTATACTAGAAAGTTGTCATAAATAAAATATTTAGAATAGGGCTTTTTAGAGAATCTTATATATTTTTTTAAAGAACAACTTTTAAAAAAAAAAATCTTTATATTCTGTTCTATATTTTCTTTACTACAGTTCATACTTTTTACAGCCAAGTTGAATTCGTTACATTTCTCACACCACCCTCTCTATTATGTTGTTAGAACTCTATACACCTGTTGGTTCCTTAACCTTTATCTTATGATTATCTGTTTTTTTAGGATGGCGCTAAGCTGCAGAAAGTAATGAGAGCCAAGGTGGACGAAATCGAGGGCGAGGACACTGAAGTTCTCCTTGCCCCTACTAATACAGTAGTCGAGGAGAAGTTGAAATCCCCCAGGGGTGGAGACCCAAAGGAGCAGATTAGAAAGAGATGTAAAACTATGTATAATGCAATTCTCAACTACACAAATGAAGGTAAATACCTTTCTTCCAAATATTTTGTGAAGAGTGAGTTAATTTGCGAATTGACTGTTTATTAGTGGCCAGGTTAAAAACCCAATAGAATTTTTTAAACTTAAATATTTATAAAAAAAAATTTAACCGATTGTCATATTTTTTTCTTGACTTTAAACTTATTTTTTTAGACAATGAGAGACCAATTGGTGCATTTATGGAGAAGCCCGACCGTAAATACTACCCAGACTACTACGACATCATCGATGAGCCCATGGACATGAAGACCATCAACGAGAAGATCATGACAAGCCAGTACAAGTCTGACGATGATATGCTGGCCGACTGCAAGCTCATGTTCTCCAACTGTAGGATGTATAACGAGGAGGGGTCGGAGATTTATGAGACTGCAAATACGCTGGAAAAAGTTCTGATGGCCAAGGCTAGAGATATGGGAATTATTACGGAGAAGTTGAAGAAAGCCAAGGGGGCGGGTAGGGGAAGCCTGGCACAAAAGATTAAAATGCTCTATGATACCTTGAAAGACTTCAGGTAATTGAACAATAACTTAACAAGAACAATTATGTCTTAAGGTTTAGCAGTAACAGTGAGCTGACAAAATGTCAGAGAAAACTAAGAGTTAATTTGAATAGAAGTTTAAAATAAAAAAAAGAGTAGGTATTATACTGGTACAAAAAATATTTGTAATAGATAAGTGATTCTAAAGACGAGTACTTATGGACATATGCCGGAAAATGTATTATTTTCTTTGTTATTAATAACAAGAACTTTTTTTTTGGTTCGCCCATTACAATATATGAATATTTTTAGTGTTTAACTCTTCTTTTATTTTTCCTTTTCTTAGTTTCAGCACTATTCTACTGTAGCTTCACAATTAAACTATGTTCTGGATGATTTTTATATTTAGGGATGCTAAAGGACGTCAGTTGTCCTTGATCTTCTTGAAACTACCAAGCAAACACGAATACCCTGACTACTATGATATCATCAAACGTCCAATTGACATGGAGAAAATATCCGGAAAGATTCGCAACAATACCTATGAATGCCTTGAGGATGCTGTCGCTGATTTTACGCTTGTTTTCGACAACGCTTGCAAGTATAACGAGCCTGACTCACAGATTTATAAAGATGCTCAGAGCCTACAACGCCTTGCCCACCAGACTGTGCGTCATCTTACCGAAGATGACGGCGTACCTGACGCCAGAACAGCCGTCCAAGATATCCTCAGCAATATCTATCACACTGTGTTTACCGCGCAGGATGGAGAGGAACGCTGCCTTGCCGACAGCTTTGCTGAGCTGCCAGAACACGATGAAATTAACGGCAAAAAGATCCGAGCACTCAGCCTTGAGATTATCAAACGTAGAACTGACAGAGGTTTATACAAAAGATTGGATTTGCTGCAGAGGGATGTATTTACAGTGCTGACCAGGGCTAGGAAGCTGTCACGCCTGGACAGCCAGGTATGGGAGGATTCTGTGGAACTGCAGAGGATTTTCATCAGGGCTAGAGATCAGTATGGAGAAAAGGGAGCAAGACTTCTATCAAAGGTTGGCTACATTCTTTTTAAGTTTATTTGTATTTTTTGAAACTCAATGCTATGATAGCTAAGCAAATCATACAATGTACATTTTACTTTAAACAGACATAAAGAAAATTATGGAAATTTGAATAATCTTAGCTTTCTAGGATATTTTTATTTGCACTGAATACTTTGTTTAATGGATCTTTATGTAGGTCTCCCCGCCATTTCATATATTTACATCATTTTCAGGTCTATGACTACACCCCTGACAAACTTGAGGCTGACGTTGAGGCCCATCGTGCCAGCAAGGCCAACGAACCCCAGCAGGCAGAGGAGGAAGAGGACAAGATGAACGAGTCTGGCGCCAAGGACTGGTCCGGACTGACCGACTCGGCTGAGGCTAGCCAGTATCATGTTGGAGATTTTGTTTATGTTACACCAGAAGACCCAGGTTTGAAAACGAAATATTTATGATTTATTTTTATGATTTCGATATATTTTTAAGTACCTACCTAACTTTTAGACATTTGTAGTTCTTTAAAAGGAGAAAAAATCATCCTTTTTTGTAACTGAATAAAAACTTAGCATACACCCTTTTATACAGTATTTATTTATTTTTGTTTTTATGTCCCATGAGTTAAAACTTTGTTATATTTTATAAGCGGCCTATTTCCAGAGGATATTTTCTTGGTAGGGTGGATATACCCTCCACAAAAATAGTTATAAGTAAACATTCCCTACCTCAAATTTTCATTTTTGTAGGCATGGAATCACACATTTTCCACATTGAACGACTATTCGAACGTGACGGCGGCAAAACAATTTGGGCGAGACAATTCTTCAGGCAGCGCGAGACTTTCCACGTGCCAACACGTACATTCTTTGAGAAGGAGGTGATGCAGGGTGACCTACACAGCTCCATCCCCATCAGCAAGGTCCAGGGCAAGTGTATCGTCATGGCCTACAAGGACTACTTCAAAACCAAACCTGAGGGCTTTGAGGAGAAGGATATTTTTGTGTGTGAATGGAGGTACACGAGCAAGATTAGAAACTGGAAGAAGATAAAGCCCAATTGTTTCTGGGATTATCCTGCTTATATTAAGATTGTCCAAAGGGATAAACCTGTAGAGCCCAAGAAGATTGCCTCTGTATTTAAGGTAAATAATCTTTAGAACTTGATTATTGTAACAAACATGTATTGAAAAATAGTAGCATTATTATTTTTCTATTGATATGATGAATGTTTTGCTTTCTGTCACTAAAAGAGAGCCAAGTTTCTCTTTGCGCATTTATTTGCTATTCTACTGAAGCATAATAGCATTTTTTCGTTTAAACAGGTGCTACTAGTGATACTATTTGTTTGAAATATTGCTAGTAACAGTTACAATTTTCGTTTAACTAAATTAAATACCTACATATGCCTTAAAATCTTATTAAAAAAATAAGTTTTTGTGTACAACTATACCACAAAAATTGATTTATTTTATTTGTTTAGGATCGTATTGAAAAGCATAAGGAAGAGGTTGAGGAGATAGAAGCCCTGGAGAAGGTTGTTGAAGAACCTGTTCCTCCAAATATCAAATGGCAAGGCGGTCCTGATCCTATCCTGACCTACTGGGAGCAGTACACCATCCCCGGACCTATCACCGTGCGTCGTGGCGACCATGTGTTGGTTAGAGGCGAGGGAAATCGCAACATGGTGGCTCAGATAGATACGATGTGGATGGGCCAGGACGGCATGGCATATTTCAATGGGCCATGGTTTGTTGTGCCAGCTGAGCTGCCACCCCAGCCAGATAGGAAGTTTTTCAAGGCAGAGGCATTTTTGTCGACAATTTCAGATAGTAATCCCTTGCTGTCAGTTGTCGGCAAATGTGTTGTCTTGGTAAGTTTTTGAAAACTATCTTGCTAAGGGGGGTGATCGACCTCAGAGTTTCAATTTTTTTTGTCGGGGCAATTCTCTTGAGAGGGAGGAGGCACCACTTTTATAATGATAATAAATCTTCCCTGGACCTAAAAGAATGACAAGCTTTAAGGAAAAGGAAGAGATCCTTTGCTACACACACACAAAAAAGCAGAGACAAACAGACACAAGGATGCAGCTAGTTAAAAAATTTTACAGAAAAAAAAATAATTTTTTTCCTTTAGGAGTACACAGAATTCTGTAAGCAGCGTCCAACCCAATACAATGAATCCGACGTGTACATCTGCGAAAGCTTATTTGACGAGGCAAAGCGCTTGATCCGCCCGCTACCTCCAGGCGGCCTTAAGAAGTACGTCCGTGGACCTCACGTGCAGACGGATGAGGTCTACTTCTTCCCACAGCCGTTGGTTCCCGAGAAGGAATCTATTTACACGCCGCCGCCACCACAGCCGCTTGCGGCACCTGTTATGCCTACTGGTATTTCAAGCCCAGGTAAAAAATAAGATAACAAATAGCTGGGAATATAAAAACATACATCACATGAGGTTTCAACTATTTTGAATTTAGTTTCACTAGGTAATTAACTTAAAAATACCATTTTTATTTCTGCTTAAAAATGTTAGGTAGTGCTTTCACTCGAACTTTTTTTATAATCACCTTTAATCCTTTTAAAAAGATGATACTTTTAGCCTCTGTGTGTTGCTCTAACACCTTTAGAATCCTATCCCTATTGGGTACGATACCTGTGGGGCTCTTTATTCCCTTACCTACTTAATTCAATTTTGCATCAAAAATACATTCTTGTGGTCAATATGCTAGTTGGGGGAAACACCTAAAAAGTTTCTCATGTTGGAATTTGTAGGTCCTGTGGGGATGGATATGAACGAAGACAGCATGGACGCGCCATCCATTGGATCTGTAGACTCTGCCAGTATGGCAACTATCATTCCAGGTATAATTATTCATATTGTATCACATCAAAGTAACAGAATATCTAACTTTGTATCTGTAGCTTAAGATCTCGCTAACCGATGGACCGATATGGTTCATCTCTTCCGTGAAGCTCCATGAGGTCTAGGAAGGTCTATAAACACTTGTTAAAGTTTAAAATTTTGTATGTAGTTATCATTTCTTACCTAAATAGTTTTTTTCATTTAAAGATTTAAAAAAGGAAGCCAATTTTGTTTCGAAATATTATTGAGTGAATAACAATTCAATTGTGTAGGTACACCTGGTATGCTGAACAACACCATGTCCCCCTCTCCTGGCCCCAAGAAGAAGGATGAAAAGCGCAAGAAGCTGGTGACCGCCTATATTCTATTCTCCATGGACCAGCGCAGAATCACTATGGAAGAAAATCCGGGTGTTAGGTTCGGGGAGATTTCTAGGACGATTGCGGAAAAATGGAAACAGTTGAGTGACCAAGAGAAGAAGGTAATAGTTTTTTTTTAATCTACTGCAGTTCACGGTAAAATATTGCTGGTAACGAATATTGCCAAAATCTATGAATTTTAAAGGCTGCTACCTGCCAAACGGCTGAACGTACAGATCATGCCCACACACTGTTTTAAGTGGCATAAGAAGGCCTACATATAATCTGGAATAGCCATCAATCAATAATGCATAATTATCTTGCAGTGCAGAGAAATGCGCGAAAAAGGCCTATTTTACGCGTTTTTACTTCGGTGAAGCTTACCCTTTGCATCATTGGATCTTGGCTATTCCAGATTATTTGTAGTCCTTCTTATGCCGCCTTAAATGGTGTGCGGGCTAGCAGCCTTTAAAATTCATAGATTTTTGGCAATATTCGTTACCAGTAATATTTTACCATCAACTGCAGTAGATCCGTTTTTTTAATAGTCTATAACAAATGCAACAATCCAGACATATTGCCAAGAATAAAAAAGTACACTGCTTTATAGCAATAAGTACAATAATTAAAGGATTGAAATTCAAATATTTTTATTTTAAGACGTACCAAGAACGTGCTAAGAAATATAACGAGGAGAAAGAGGCGGAGGAACAAGAAAAACGACGCCTAGCAGAAATAGCCGCTGCCAACGCAGCCAGAAACAACCCGCCGCCGGCGTCCAGCCCAAGCCTGCAGCACCCAGGTGCCCCTGGATCCCCTGGAATGCGTGTCCGACAGGAATCAGGCGGCGCACAAAATGGAATGCCGCAGATGATGAACGGTGTGAATGGAATGATGCCTCTACAGCCGCATCCTAATGTCCGTGCTGATCCGCTGTTCCATGTTGTACCGCCCAAGCCGCAAAGACTGCTACACAGCGAGGCGTATATCAAGTATATTGAGGGATTGAGCAAGGATACTAAAACTATGTGCAATTGGGATAAACAGCTACAAGCTACAAACCAGGTATGATTGTATTTCTTTTTTTTACCTAATATTTAAAAAAAATATTTTATGTTTCATTATTTAGATTGTCTTTAAGTTTGTATCATAGTAGTAATGATAACCTCTAACTGACCCGCAAATTTTATCCGTTTTTTTGCTTATTAGGATAATACCTTTTACATGGAACTTTCATAGCTCACTTTTTAAAATGTGATTTTTTTTTACTTCAAACAACTAGATTTGATTTAATGAATTATTATGAAAATTATATTTTTTATTCAGGGATCCCGCCTGCAGGATGAAAGTAAGCTGCCAGCCAGCTGGTTATCCAGCACAGGAGAGCATACAACATCCACCGAAGCCCTGTGGGCCCTCAGAGATTTTATGATGCACGAATCTCTAGGGGTTGTTAGACTTATGTAAAAAAATATTACTATTACCATCACATTATTTTATATTTGTATTTATGTAGCTCTTTATTTAGTTTTTCTTCTATTTTTACAAAAATAAGTTCATTTGTTACCTAATATTTTGTATCATACCTATGTTTTTGTTTTTTTTAAAGAACCCTTTTTTTGTAATAAATTGAGAGATTTTCCCAATTGACCTTTATTTAAATTAGACTTAAAAACTAAGAGCTACTATGTAAATTGCTACATATAACCTGATTGCACTATAAACTAACTAATGACATTATTTTGATAATGATGTTATTTACCTATGTAACATATATTTATTATTATGTATTGCTAATCTCAAATGGAAAAATAGATTAATTATTTTGCATAACCTTGATAAGATTCGACAATTCTTTTTAATCATACTGAAATCTTTAGCTTCCTTTAAAAGATATTACAAAAACTGTAATGCAAGTTTAGAATTATCATTAATGTGTTAGAAGAAAATGTTAAATTGTGTAATTTAAAATTTCTTCAGAACAATTTATTTTGAATATGGAATTATTAATACTTAGTTTTGTATCCATTAAAAATTATGCCTTAAGTAATACAAGTCTTGATGTTAAATGTATCAAGCTTTTATTTTTTTTCACAAGCTTTGCTTTTAAATGTTATTTTCCTCGATTTTTATGAGAACTGAAATGAAATAAAATTATTTAACTAAAGGGGAGTTTTCATTGGCAAGCACCCAGCTAAATTGTTCTAATGTTATGCAATGTTTCAGAGTTTTAACAATGTCTACCACATCATCTAGGCTCAATACCGAGAATGTGGCTCCTCAGAATAGTAAAGCAAAAACCAGGTAAAAACAAAGACTAATTTTTATTACCTCTATTAAGTTATGGTAAAGGAATTGACAATACTTGGAAAATGAGGTAAAACATGTGAGAATGAAATTAGTTTTAAAATTGTATCTAATGGTTGGATGGTAGGAGGGGTGGTAAGTAGTTTTTGCACATATAGTTTCGCCATTCCAGTCTTATTTACTCGTCGTTTTTCGTTCAAGGAAATTTCTGGTATTTTGTGTTTTTTTTTTAATTACCTTTAACTTAAGACAAGAATAACTGTGATACCTACTGAAATGCATTTTAATGAAAGTTTTATTACTTTATGACCAGCTGTAATCAACAACTGAATTAATTTGAAAAAAATATTTGTCAAGTTTTTCAGCTAATTTTACCGTGATTTTAGAGTTCACGCTATGAAGTAAAGATGATCTATTTATCTGACCCCCCCAAATATTATTTAGATTTATTTCGCTTGTTGGTTATACCATATTTCTGCTTTCTGACATTTTGATAGCTATTAAAATTTCCTTTAATATTTTAGTAGCACCAGCAGTTCATCAAGCAGAAATGGCAGCAGCAAAAAGTTGCAAACTCTGCAGCCATCAGCCAAGAATCACCAGCTGCTGGTTGGCAGGGATGGGATGATTCAGTTGGGCGGTGGAAAGAAGAAGGAAATCAAGATCTATCAGGTATTTTTGTTTAAGAATACT
>LS051097.1:29114-39332 GCA_900241095.1 Acartia tonsa | reverse complement strand
CGCTGCGTAGAGACATGAATTTAACAGCTGATTGACCATAGACAAATTATTTCTCAAATTAGATATTTAAAATAAAATAAAAACATTTAAATGCCACTAGAGGCCTCTTGGGGCGTAGCCGCTAGTAATCAATAAAGTAAATGCAATTAATTTTTTTTCCTGTCATTGATTAGTTAGTTCATTCATCCAGTAGGAGGGGAGGGGATGGGGGGTCGTTATTTAAATCCGCTACTAGCTTCACTTTAGATAATCTGGTGTAAAAATAATTATAAAAATTTATTTCAATTAATTTCCAGTGTATGCTGTTGACCGCGTTTGTAAAACACAAGGCAGGTTCAAATTATTTTTACTTTAATCCACATTCTAATGAAAAATATGGTTCTAAAAATGGAAGGGTGATTTATGGTATTTTTACAAAATCTGTGCATTATTTGGCAAGTTGGATATACTACAAGTTGCAGTGTGCAGACTTTTTTGCTTTTGTAATTTCTTTTAGATGCAACATATTTATAATCTTTGTCAAAGAAGCGTTAAAATAATTTCTGGTAAAAGATTTCATATATGGATGAGAAACATAGAAAAGAAGCTGAACGCATATACGGCAGAAAGGCAGATTCAACTTATGTTCCAAAACCCAAGTATCCTCCTCCAAATAATGGACTAGGTGATTTAATTTTATTGTATTATAAATTCAATGAACACAGACAGAAGATAGTTTTTTTTGTTTGTTGAAAATGTAAGTTTCCAATACCTAGTTCATGAACACATGAGGTCATGCTGTACAACGAAACATGTTAAGATTTGTACTCTTGACAGGAAGAATGTCTTTGTGATTTATTTTAAATCAGGCCTGTCTTGATATGGGCTAAGTCAAATCTGAGTGATAATAGCAATCAGGTCTAACGCAGTATGAAAAAAGGACTTGATTTGATGCGATTAAAAATACTTGTTTAAGAAAATTCCATTTGAATTTTAAGAATTAACGCAAAGACTCGTCAAGGAAATTTCTAAGAATTTTCTTATAAATAAACAAAAAAATTTTAATATTGCTCTAGAATTAGATGTAATTTATTTAATGTTGAATTTCCATGATATTAGTAAAGCATTTGATAAACATTAGGAGTCATCTCTCTAGAGTTATTTAAGAAAATACTTCATTATAAATGACCTATAAGACATTGCAAATAAGAATACCTATAAAGAATAAACGATTAAAACTATTAGCAGGTGAAAATTTGACTTTAATGTTTTAAACTCAAATTTCTCAAAAAGAATCCGTCAGAATTACGATCTTTTCACATTGGGTTGGTCTGAACATTTCAAGATCAGCGAATGTTGATTATTTTTTTTTCTTAGATCGCGGACTCATGACCATTGCGAAGCCAACAAGCAAAAATAGAATGATGAAAACAATCAGCAACAGCAAATCTTTGGGCTGTAAATCAACTCCCAAGAAGATGCATGTTACTCATGATAACTCTAAAATTACTACTGAAGAATCAACTGCCACAATTAATAACTCCAGGAACGAAGATAGACAAGTTATTAAAAAAATTTAGTACATACATATAAAATAACCTAATTAAATAGAAAATCCTATTATTTGAAAAATAAGATAGGAAATTTTAAAAGTAATCGTCTTATACTTGCTGCTTTATCTAAAAAAAAGTTGTCACTTTTCATTAAATAATTAACGTAGGAATTTGTCAAGCAAGGATGATTCAACAACATCCTCAGATTTTGAGGACAGCTCAAGCGAGGAGGATTCTAAGGAGAATCTACAAAGTTCAGGGATTAAAAGAATTATGCAGTTTATACAAGTGCAGCTTCTCTATTAGGATTCTTGAATTTGGTTTGTTAAATCTTTGAAACCAGGGAAACAAGATATTCACAATTTTTTGCTTTTAAGCTTTATATTTTTTTGGTATGTTTTAAGCAATTTTTTCAAGATAAAATTAATCATGGCATTGAAATGCATAATACCTTTTAAATCTAAAAAATATCAGCTAAACTAGAAAGTTTGCAAAGCAGTATTGGAGACGCCAATACTTCTCCAGTGTCCTCTTCCAGGTTTACAAATTGTTTTAGTTTATCTGTTACAGAAAAGCTGCGCTCTTAAAATATCTAACGTAATGCTCAGCTGCGCGTTTATACTTAAAATAAGGCATAAGGATATTAACCTTAAATGAACCTAATAAATGGACTAAGTAGATCATGAAGTCTGTAGGGTATAACAAAATAACAATGATTATAATTTAGGGCAAGTGAAGGTCACGCTGTTGTTGAACCCCATGATGATAACATGTCACTGAAAAATCAATCTTTGGCCTACACAACATCTCTGAAAATAAAACAAGAGCTGATAGAAAATACCGACCAGCATCCAGTGGCAACTAAAACTGATATAGATTTGATGCCAGCTGCTAAAGCATCAAAATCGATCCTGGACCATCAATCAACTTCTGCTTCTCCTATAAGTATAAATTCAAGCCCTACTGCCACAACACTATCAGCACCAATTAAGTCGCCAAAAGTGTCAGTTCCGTTAGAATTGAAAACGACTAGTTCAACTGAAGTAGAATCAAGCCCAAAATCTGCTGAATACAAAACAGTTTCGTCTGTTGAAACAGTTTTACCAAAAACGCCAATTAAGGAAAATAGACCATCAGCTGATCTATTAGCATCTGCATCGCACATGTCTCAATCATCAGTATATTCAAAAACTCCAAAATCTTGTTCTGTGAAAAGGCCAAGATCACCCTCTGAAAATCAAGCAGGAAGAGTCTCGTCTAACGCATCATCAAAGAGGTCCGTGCCGAAGGTAGCTCGTGGCAAAAGTTCAATAACCACTTCTAGGGATCACAAAACATCTGTAACTAAAAAAACACCAAAGAGGGTGTCACCTAAAACATCTTCAGCTTCATCTGTGACAAAAAGATCAAAATCGCCACCTAAAACGCCATCAAGGCCTGCTCCAGTCAAAACGCCCAAATCACCATCTACAAAGTTGACTATGACACCGAAATCTGTTGTTGGCACACCACCAAGGACAGCATCTTCAAGTAAAACCAACTTCAACAAATCAAACCAATCATTTGCTAACGAACCAAGATCAGAAAATATACAATCTCAAGCTGAGGTCAGGAAAACAAGATCACGAACACCATCAAGTGACCTCTCCATGCCTTTACTAGTGTCAGCACAAACGCCAACATCTACAAAGAAGTCGAGATCAGATGTTACACCAAGGTATTCTTAAACAATAAGTATTCGTACTTTTATTTTCATATTAATTTGTATTTTTTCTAGTCCCTTTAGGAGGTGACAGATACCATATATTCTAAGAATGTACGAAAGTTTTTAAAAGTATGTATATGATGAGCAAATTACAACTAAAGGAAACCTATTAAGATAACTTTTTATCAAAACGAAATGTACACTTTCAACCCACTTTGAATTGTTTATTTTCGAAATGTAAATGTTAATTAGACAATATTTTACTCAATTTATTTAGACAAACGCCTGTTATGGTAACAAGATCAAGATCACCCTCACTGACAAAATCCAGACCTTCCTCTGGTATGTCTCTAAGATCAGCTTCTCCGAAGGCGTTGTCTTCAAAATCTTCATCAAGATCAAGGCAAAGTATTTTAAAAAGCAGGCAATTGAAAATATATTACGTATAATTCATTTTTTAAGGGTCAAAAGTAGCTATTCTATAATATTGAACGTCTGTCCGTCAGTTATCTAAGCTCGAAGAAAATGTGAATTTATATATGAAAAATTCTAGGCTAGTAGCAACGCCAATAGTCCTATAATATTAAGTAATCTTAAGATAATCTGAATTACTTGTATATACTTTTCAGTTTTGAGAGGATCAAGGAACTAGCAATAATACAAAGTAGAACATTGCTTGTTCGTACAAGTAAAGATTGAGATCTTTTTAACTGGTGGATTAATTAGACCCTTCTTTTCAGGGAATATATTTACTATCCAACCGTACCCGGTTATAGGCTTATTTGAGAGGCGCTTTTCCCCTCCATGAAAAAATTAAAATTTCAACATTTTTTTAAAACCAAGATTTTAATGAAGTAGCAGGGTGTGAAATTGTTCAAATAGTCTTTATATTTAAAAATGCATTATTTGAAATACTTTGTTGATAAGGTCACCATCAACTACACCTGGAAAGTCAATGCCATCACTAAGTATTACCAAGCCTTTCAGCAAGTCGTCCGAAACAGTTGCAGGAAAACCTAAGCAAAAAAATCCTCGCAAAAAAATTAAAACCAAGAACGAAAGATCAGCTTAGGTGTTAGTTCATAGGAGCAGCTACGCTCCTAAAATTACTAATATTTTGTAAAAAGTTTGATTATATATTTACTCTCCGTTTGTTTGTATAACTTTATATATACCTAGTCTCTTTAATTTGTAATACCTGTTATTCACTTAAACAGCAGTAGGCTTTGGGTTTGTTTTATTATTTATTAAACAATATTTTGAATTTGGTCTGAAATTTTCTGAATAAGTGGATTGTGGAAACAAATTTTAACAACGAATTCACAATCGATATAATAAATTAAATTCTTTACCTTTCTAATTTTTTTTAAAGATGAAGCCAAGCATAAAAAATCCAAATTTCTTACCTGCTTATTTTTTTCTGTTACACATTATGAAAATTTTTATGTAATATTATTAACCAGTGATCTGCCATGTGTGTGTATTATCGTTATCATGTCAATAAATCTTAAAATCAAAATATTATTTTTATGCGTTTAAGTTAATTTTGAGATCCCTTTGTAGGTGTATTGTATATCTCTAATTTTTGTGTCAGTAGATGAGAGATCAAGTAACTTTTTGCTAATTTTTCAAATATTTCCCCATATCTTTGGCGTTTTTGGTCAGATTTTTAATTTTATTTTGATAATATTATCAGCAGATGTTTTAGTATTATTTATTTTTTCATTCCCCCTGGGCCCTCCCCCCCTATCAAGATACAATTCAGAATATACACCCCTTGCTCTGTAATTAAAAACTTGTTTTAAAAGGGCTAAAGATGTTTAATTTCAACTTAATTTGATATGTTTGTTTATGCATTTGATAAACTTATCATATATTTCATGTTGGTAAGCAATTTTTATCCTCCTCAAGGATTAGACAATTTATCTGAAATACTCTTTATGTTATTTCCATTACAATTCTTCTTAATCTTGAATAACAAAAATTGTCAACTAAAAAGTGTTTCAATAGATGAAAAATTAAAGAATAAGTGTTCGGTCAAAAGCCTGTATATTTATAATTATGTTTCTTCCCTTGTCATTTCCTTAAATTTATGTTTGAATTTTCCTAATATTTGTTCATTTTGCAGAGTTTTTTTTGCAACTAAATCAGTTGCTCATATTCATTTACAAAAGTTAACATGTGTATGCGTAATAAGAGCTTTCTCTACATACATCTCTCTCTAATTATTAGTCTGGTTTTTAAAACTAATCCTGCCTCGAAATTCGAATGTAATTCTTCGTTTGTAGCTTCGAATTACTTTTTGAAGTTTTATTTGTAACGGATTTAAATATTAAAGTTATACTGTTATTTAGCCAATGCTACAGCTTTGAAATTGTATTTATTTAATTGGTTTATTAGGTACAGGCCTACATCTAGCAATTGTTACGTTGCCTGAACACTTTTAATTACATTTTAAATCCAACACTTTATTTAGGAGAGGTGTGATTAATCTACATATGTTGCAATTAATAACTTGTATTAATCATTTAAACTTTTGTTGTCAAGTTAGAATAAAAATGTCTGATCTCAGTGATGTTTTCTATGATGGGTTACAAGGTGAGAGAAGTTGTTAGTTCTAAAGTCTTGCCATTGTGATATCACAGTTAACTTATTACTTGTTGCATGATTATATTACCATTGAATGCTATCTGGACGTCTCTAGAACTAAAGATAAAAATAATATTTAATGCTTTAGTTATATTTGTGATAATATCTTTGTTGAAGCATTAGTTCTTAATCTTACAATTGATCTATTAAGGTAGTGTAATTACTGAATTGCAACATTTTCGAATAAATACCTAATTGTTAAATTAGTCATTATGCCAAGTTTGAAGTTAATAAGCCAATTATAAAATAGCCCGTTTTAAACCATGTTGGTCGTTACAATGTCCATTTCGGCTTAGGTTTAGGCTAGCTAGAAAAAAGTGGCTGCAGTTATATAGGTGTTTTAAAACAAGGATGACAACATACATAAAAGTGAAGCTCTGAAATGGAAGGACAAATGAGCATTAACACTTGTATATTGTCAGAACTGAATTAGCAGAATATTAATGCATCAGTACAAACAACATTGTAAGTAAATTTGTTGCAAAACTGCATAAATAGATGATACTGTTTAAGGACATACTTACATTTATGGGACTTGTTTATAGAGATGCTTCGCTTATAACATTGTAACTTGTTGTAATAGGAGTCAGTTTTCAAAAAATCAGAAAAATCCGATTATTTTAACATACAAAAATTTGTTCTCAAAAAAGTTAAAAATCGACATGTTTAAAATGGACTTACGGACATTCTGGTATTGATTCTAGAGTTGCTACGCTTTCTTAATTGTACCTAACTAATACAGGAATCATCATGCAAAGATTGGCATCGATAGGACAATTCTAACATGTTTAAATTAACAAAAAAAGCTAACTGTGACGTACGGACGGACGGACCGACTCTAATTATAGAAAAGCTTTGCTTTTAAAAATATACAGAAAAATTTTTGTAAGATTTATAACATAAGGTGTTTCATCTAATAATCTTTAATTATTCACCCAGGATTGTTCAATAAATTTTTGAAACTAGGAATATTCAATGAATTTTGCTATCAGGATTGTTCAATGAAAATTTGGAAGAAGATCTTGATGAAATCCAAACAATCGACATGAGTTTGGGTGCTAGACCAAGTAATCATCTTTATATAAAAGTAATAGGATGTGTGTCTGTAGCCTAAATTCTCAGTAACAGCTTTTTATAGGTTAAAGAAGGTTTAGAACTATTTTGGAAGGAGGTTTCTCCACCCTCCCAAGAGATATCGACCATGGAAAAAATACCTATCTCAAAAACAAGTTCTTTACTTTTTCTTTTTAAACCTGAAATGGAATGTGGAGGGTTAACTTAACCTTCCCCTGCCCACAATTGCCCCTAGAAAGCCTCTAGATTAAATGCATGTATAAAGTAACTATGTTTTTTTGTCTAGCTTAATATTTCGATAATTAACCCTTAACAGTTGGGCCCCCAGCCGCACCTTTATCGGGCGGGAGGGGGGGGGGTTAACGCCCCCCCCCCTATTATCTCAGCTCCCATTAGAGCTAGAAAGCTAAATATTTTTGTGCATTTCCCCTGTTTCCGCCGCAGTCGGTGGGAAAAAATTGTGGCCTCAGTAGGCTTTTAAAGATTTCTGAAGACCTGGAGGATCAGGACCTATAGGATCATCCTTGGAACCTGAAATTGACTTGAACGCCTATATTTAATATAAGGATATACTACTAGAGAATAATTTAGTATTTTAATAAGATAAAATGCTTTGTTTAAGTCAAATATTTTTGCTCTTTACATGGATGACCCTGCCAGATTTGCTGACATCCTGTGCCCGCCAGGATGGAGATATTTAAAAACTCTCAGTTATGTGTCATACCCATATTTGAAAAGTCGACCGTTAAGATGGAATTTTCCATTTTAGGAAATTTTCACAATGTCGTTGGGATGGTTTTTGGCTATTTTATTTAACTCACAATATGTTATTGATCCGTCCCTATATGATGTCGACAATGTCAATTAACCACTTAAGATGTGCTTTAGAAATTTCTTGTGAAGATATCCCTGAACTATAACCTCTAATTTTGGACTTAATTTGTATGGAAAAATGTGTCAGCCTTATATTATCCATATAAAAGCAACAGGATGTTTGTCTGTAATAGCTCAAGATACAGCTGACCAATATGCTTCTCCTTAAAATAAAGCTTCTCACTGGTCCACGACATGTTTATAATTATTTTAAGAGAGGGTATCTCTACTCTCCAAAGAAATAAAGCCCTTGGGAAAAATATCCCACCCTCAAAAAAAATCGTTTAACTTTTCTTTTAAAACTAATATTGAAAGTTGAGTGTTGACTTGGGGCCTATAGGGGCCTAGTCGCTAGTTATTTATAAAAATTTGTTTTGAATCTGGTAAATGTAAATTATGTTTAATTTTAACGAAAGAAATCCTTGTGAGAGTAAACAATGTTGAATCACTGGAATCAACACTTCCTTCGTTGGCCTTAAATCAAGAGCTCAAGTAAGTATATTAATTATAATTATTATAATATACTTACTAACTCATCCCTGTTAGACTAATTAAGACAAAGTGTTACTGCTTCTAATTATATTTTTTAACAATCAGTCTAAGCGAAAATGAATCCCATGTATTTCTCTCTTGACTTTTTCATATCTTAAACTTGGTTTTAGTCCTTGTGTAATTTCTGAATATTTAATGTCATCTTGACATTTTTAAAACATTTGATTTAGATATTTTCCAACAAAATACCTATGAATTTTACACATTATTCAGACTGAATTTATTTTTCAAGATTGATAGGTAGATATACCTAATAAAAAAGAATTTAATTTCTCTAGATGTCTGAATAATAATATATCGACTAAGATTTCCAAAACCCTAAAATTAACTCTTAATTCATAATTCAAGTCGAGAAGCAAAAAAGTGTTTGATAAATATTGTTAATAAAACACTTAGAGAGAATTTGAAAGTATGCCAAGAAAATGTTCTAAAAGTACGCCAAAATGATGATCAGTATCATGGACTTATAGAATCCAGGTAATATTCTAACATAAAAGAGATATAATGTCTGCGGGTGTGTCTATATTAGGGTTGGCAATCCGGATCCGGAATCCGCCCAATTTTTGGGCCAATTTTGGAATCTGGATCCGGAATCCGTTTTTTAATAGCGGATTCCGGATTCTTAATTGGTATGCTAAAATTAGCGTCTTGAGTTTTTTCTTTCAACTCTCACTTTTTGAAGGCAAAGATTATCATCATTACATATTAAATTTTTTAAAATCTGGTTCGATTCTAGGAAGTGAATTATAGAGAACACCAAGAACATTAATTTTTAGGACACTTTTTTTTAAAAAGCCTTTAAAAATACTGCTAGAATCCGGAATCCGAATCCGGAATCCGCCAAAAATAAGAATCCGAATTCTTTTAAGAATCCGGAATCCGAATCCGGCCCAAAAATTCGACGGATTGCCATCACTAATATTTACCTATTTGGTTCCCATAATTAGAAAAGTTCTGATTGTTTCCATACCCCGTATCATTTCTAACTTCATTCCCGTAACCCTGCTTCAGTTTGGGTACTTCTTGTGTATATCTTCGCTCTTCCTCCCTCCGATGGCCATGTCCTTGTTGGTGTCTTAAATGGTCTTGCCGAGGGTTTTCAAGTCCATATTGATAGGAATTGTTATTGATACTTCTATTTTCTATATTTCGATTCTCACTGAAAAAGTTTAATCTCATGATGTAAAGTAGTAAGGTTTTTGTATATATCGTTAATCCATTAAAATCTCGCTAATAACCATTGAACTTATTGAGTTCTCTATTTCATGGAAGCTCAATTGAACTATGGGTTGTTAATTTAGAAAATGGAAGTTTTGGAATGGCTTCGCTTCTAGATCTAATGGACCATTCTAAAAATATTGACCTGGATCGTTCAGGATCTTAAGTAACATACATACATACCATACTATACATCTATACTATGATACAGGATGTGAAAATTGTCCTTGTAAGGACAGCTACTTACTGCAAGAAACATAAAACAAACATAATAAATGTTTTTATCCAGGATACTTTTTAATTAGTCTGCTGTAGACAGGAATCTTAAGGGATAAGACAATGGATGTTACATTAATGTACAACATGCAGCAACTACGTTTAAAAACTGCCTTTTCTGTATGTCAAACTTATTGGTGGAAAAGTTTGGACTCTGAAGGTATGTACAACCTAATCATGATTAAATAAAAAATGTCTTGTGCTTTTAAAACTTTAGGGACAATTATTTCTCAGCAGTCTCATATCCCTATCCTCCCTGATAGGAGGTGTGAATGAAGATAGATTTCTTGTTTACTTTCTTATCAAACAAAAACTGAAATTAACACTCAATATCCAGAA
>LS051097.1:10872-26855 GCA_900241095.1 Acartia tonsa | reverse complement strand
CCCCCCCCCCCCCCCCCCCCCCCCCCCCCCCCCCCCCCCCCCCCCCCCCCCCCCCGGATCTGACACTTTTGCGTAAATAGGGAGCATAGGCTTTGTCTTAGGAGTGAAAGGATAGGTTATAAAAGAAAAAAGTTTACTTTTGGGGTGTATTTTCCTTATATTTAAAAAAAAATTGGATTTAACCACCAGGTTCAGGTGCTGCATGCCTCCAGGTTGTCTCTGGACAGGTAAAAATGAAAAAAAAATTGTTTGAAGAGTTATAAGTCAAATTATAAAACAAAATATTCATCCTTTTGAATGTTATATTAACATATTTGAAGATAAAAGATGTATTTTGTCGAACTTAATCTCTTCAAAAAATTTTTTTTTCATTTTTACCCGTCCAGAGACAACCTGGAGGCCTGGAGCACCTGAACCTGGAGGCCAAATCCAAAAATTTTTTAATTATAAGAAAAATACACCCCAAAAATACACTTTTTTCTTTAATAACCTATCCTCTCACTCATAAGACAAAGCCTATGCTCCCTGTTTACGCATAAGTGTCAGATCCGACCCCCTCCCCTTATATGCTTATATTTTGCTTCTAGCTAGCCGACACTGCGATCTTGGTGTCTCAGATTAAAGAGTCTTGCAATATTTTGGGTTTGTATTTTTATGTTTTAACTTATTTTTATTTCGATAAATGTCCCTTGTATTTCATTATCAGAATTTTAATGCAAATCTTGATTCTTCATGAACCAAAGTACGTTTGATTAGCCAGCATAAAACCATTCAAACCGCTAAAGAAAATCCTGTATAATAACTGATGTAATACTAGTTGCTTCGCACCTTACCTGTAAGGGAGGGTATGGAAGGTCTGGAAAAAAGCCTAAAACCATGCAAAGACATTTATAAAGCTTTCCTGAAAAGTAAACAAATCAGGTCTAGTATTTTCTGAGATCTTAGGCTTGAGACAATAACAACCTTACCACTGGCGTATCTGCTGACTATTTTATATAGATAAAACCATGCAAATAAAATGTATTACTTATTTATTCAGGCATTGCAGATAGACTGCAGTTCTGAGATGCCAGTATAAAATTGACTTTCCATAAAATTCTAAGCCTGTTTGTTAATAATAGAGTTTATTTTGTTAAGTAAACACAGAGCAAGCCTTGGTGTCAAGTTTACGATTATTTGAAAATGCTGAAGTTTGTCTGCAAACTACGGGCTATGGGCAAGGTGATTCAACTAAGAACAGGTATGATATAGAATAAAAATAATCAAATAGCTTTAGTATCTAGAATTCTATCTGGAATGGCAACTTTTAAAATGGTATAGAAATTATTTAAATGTCTATTTAGTCCTTTTTACTCCGATCGAAAATAAGTTAAAGTAGATTTAAGGAGGGGGGGAAGCAACTTAAAAGGCATTAATTTTACAATTTGCTAAATAAAATTTTTCCTTTATCTTTTTATTCTCAGATTTTTTAGATATTTGATTTTAGATCAGAATGCACTGGAAATGATCCGGTTTCATTTGAAGCTGTTGAGAATATAAAAAAGGAAATAAGCAAATTCAAAGCTGAACGTGATAACCTACTTGCCACTACAAAGGTATAGGAAACTTATCCTTATTATAAAGTAACATGATGTCTTTTTGTCTTATTGTTTTTACCGAAGAATCATGCTAACCGTTGAATCGATCGGGTTCTCCTTTACAGGGTAGCTTCTCATAGGTACCGGGAAGATTTATACTATTTTGTGGAAGGGTACCACCACCCTCCCAAGAGAAATCAACGCTACAAAATAATTACCCCCCAAATAAATATTTTTTTAAAAACTAAAATTAAAAATGGGGTTGGGGATGGTCGACTCCAACCCACAATTTTATAAAAATCTAAAATGAAAAATTGGGTTATGGAATTCAACTCCCCCCTCCTTATGACTCCTATAGGCCTCTAGGGGCGTAACCGCTAGACATAAAGAGTTTATAATTACATTACAGAGAAAAGGATAGTTTTCTGATTTGGCATTCTGTTATCGCTTTGATTAACAGAAAATTATATTTAATGATGCGTGATATAAATAATTACGGTTGACGTACAGACGGAGATACAGAGTAGCGACACAGTTTTACGGAAGTAAAAGTCAGATATGAAAAGCAACAAATGTATTTACATAAAAACTACAGGTACAAAGTAATTATTTATTAATATTACTGGTGAATGACTGTAGCAGGTGGTTGGTGGTGGTGAGCAGGATAGGACAATAGCACTAGATATATGGTTGGGTTAGTAGTGTTTCAACGTGGTGACAGACTGACTGACACACAGCTCAGACAAGGCAGATCCTGTTGGCTTGGCTGAAGGTGACTAACAAACTTGCCTCCACTTGCTAGAACTACTTGGCTTGAGAGTTGGGTGTTCATGTAATGCAGTAATTTACCACAGATGTATAAAAGGCTCTACTATTATTATATAACTTAAAAATTTCAATCAAATTTTAAAAAGTAATGTTTTAGTTCCTCAATAAATATCTCATGATATATGAATGTTTCTTTAGATTTTGTATTTCAATATAGTCCCTTAATTGTCATATATTGATAGTGATATCTATGTCCGTTAAAGGTTAAAGAGGTTGAGTTAAGAAATGAAATCTCAAGCCTAGAGGAGATCCGACAAATGTGCAGGCGTGAGATTGACGATCTGAAGGCTGAAAAGGAAATATTACGCTGCCAAAACACTGAAGAAAAGTCTTACCAGGTAATATGAGGTGCATTATTTACCAGGGAAGCTTCACCATATAATATTATTCTTAAAATTTTAAAAATAAAGAAGCAAATGAATTTTTCTTATCCCTATCATTTGAAGAGTGCTTTAGCCTTAATAGTTTTTTTTTTCATTCAGTAATTGTGTATATGTATTTTATAGATATAAAGCATCTGAATTAAAACGTCTGTCTGTATGTCTGTCCGTCTGCTAAAAAGTTTTTTATAGAAACGTGATTTTATCGGCTCTTATTCACGAAATACGGCAGAAATTTCATGTCAACATTCATTTCATTATGTAGCATATTTAACTTTAAGTATAAAACATCCATGACCTATAAGCTGCTTTTTATGCTTTGCTACTTGTGGATGTTATTATCCTTGTTATTAGGAGAAGTACAATGAGTTAATGAGTGCTCTGCAGACAGAATTAAGCTGTCCAGTATGTCTTGAATTACCTGCCAAAAACTCTAGGTAAAAATTTTCTTGACTTTAATAAAAAAAGATATTTTTATACTCCTAAACTTCTCTTCCCTACCATGTTAAATGTCAAAAAAAAACTACCTGGTTGGTTAAAATTAAGGACTTTTAGCCATGGCGCCAAAAAAATATTTTCATAGATTTTCCAAAAACTTAGAGAATCATACATATTTCCAAAATTTGTTGGGTTTTTATTGTCTTGTTGTCACTCTTGTTTCGTCTGTTAGGAATCAAGCCTTTAGCAAAAAAAAGCCTTTTCTACCTAAGAATTTTTCTGCCAACTAGATAATATTCCTAAATAAGACTGTAATTTAGAATCCCGAGCTGTTCCAATGGCCATATAACATGCTCTTCCTGTAAACGGTAAGCCAAAGTTTTCGAGTAGTGAGGCTGCATGCATGCACAAGTGATGAGGATCTTTGTGTTTGACTTAATGCTCATAAGAATAATGCTATGATTGACAATTATTTAAATGATAAAAATGGTTGTTTCACATAACATAAAAGCAAATAGCTAGAACTAACTTTTAATAAGAGAAAACATAATGCTAGAAGTAAATATTTTTTTCCAAATCATAATGGGAATAGTTATTTCGTATTATTGAGAACCGGTTCTTATCCACCGGATTCGAATGAATACGAGAAAATAGTATTCCTTAACATCTAGAATATACACAAAATCTTTTTAGTGAGAGTTGTCCTGTATGTCGCGTGAGCACAAGCCAACAGATCTACAGCACCATAGCAGCAAACGTTGTAGACATCATTCCTCAATCTTCCATTTAATTTTGTATTATTTGTGATATTTTTTTTTGTAAATTCTTTATATAATATATAGTACCTTCTGTTCGTTTCTATAAATTCATAAGTAAGCATAGCGGCTACTATATGATATTTTTGTCCGTAAGTCCAAAATAGACAACCTACTAAATAGAACTTTTATAGCAATAGAGGTAGACAAGACGCTTTATATCAAGGCTGGCTAGCATTTATTTTCAGAGGCCATGTTCCTGTTTAGGGATTATGAAATTGCGGGACAGATACATTAATTGTTAAAGTAGCTTCATTAAAAATTTTATTAGTGGCATTCCTTATACAAATAATCTTGTAATCAATCAATTAAAAGCTTTTAGTAAATGCTCTTCAATTTTTTTTTAAATAAAAAAAAACTTTCGCGCATTTGTTTTCTTTTACATAAAGCCTCGAGAATGCCGCGTCACATGTTGTCTGTTATGAAAACACGGGGATGAGACCGACGCCGCTACGAAATAGAACGTTTTGTTTGAAAAAATTCTTTTATTTTGTTGTCAGGCTTTTGTTTGTGTCTTAAGTGATATTTTAATGTTTAAATAGTTCATTTATATTATTTTTAATTTGTTACAGTTTGTTTCGTTAAAGAAATGTTAAATTATACCCCTATAGTATATGGTAAATTTATCTTGTTATAAGAACGAACTTTTTAAAATTTGGGAATATACTGATATATAAATCCTAACGTTAATTTAGACGTTTTGAAACTGTCCTATCAATTTTAAAATATCCACGATGTTACATGGACGTAGGCGTTTAGGACAAAGAAAGCGTATAAATCACTAGCAAGTCCATACATAATATAATATATATAACAATTTTTGCAAATTTAAAAACAACCGTGATATTATCAATACATTTATCCATTTAAGTACTTTATTTTAGAAATATAGATTCCTTGATACTATTGATTCAAACGAAGATTATATCTAAATTAAGCTTTTAAAATTTATTATGTCTTGTATATATTAGGAAAATCATAAGCACAATTTTAGCTAAATCCTCTGAACATGGATGCGGAGCCGCCTTACTTTTGCGGAGCCGTTATTTTCGTTATTTAACGGCTTCGGGTTTGCCCAAAAAAAGAGATTTTTTATTAATTATAATTTGGTAACTCTTTTGTGTCGTGTATAAATGCTCCTTTAAGGTTTTTCAAGTCCATTTTTTTGCTCAAAAATTTAACTCTTAAAACCTCCAAAAGTCAAAAAGAGACTTGGGAAAAAAAATTTGTTCGCGTTTTTCTTGACTTATTTTCACCGAAAATCAAACGGCTCCGCATCCCTGCTTCTAAGTTATGTTAAAAACTAAATGGGTTGTTACTCTGTATTTGTTATAAAGTAGTTAATTTATTTTCTCACTTTCTGTGTTGTTAAGCTTCGCCTTTATGAATGTTGTCTTCTTTG
Organism: Acartia tonsa; assembly: GCA_900241095.1. NCBI lineage: Eukaryota > Metazoa > Arthropoda > Copepoda > Calanoida > Acartiidae > Acartia > Acartia tonsa. The sequence continues at coordinate 21,415 of LS051097.1, read as the reverse complement.
TATGTCTTTAAATAAGGCCATAGTTTTTGACTGAACGGAAATGATTTATTCTTACTAAATTATCATCACTGTAGATATATTTTACAAAATGTTTTGTTTGAACGTACTGGAATTGTAATGATCATAAGAATGGTTTGATCTGTTTTAAAAGTAAGAATGATTTCATAATTTAGTTAGAGTTTTCTACACAGGAATATAGGATGGTTAATATTTTTCTCTGATCCTGTTCTTAACATTTAACTAACGTTTGGGTAGCTTGTAAACTTCGATTGTAGACAGGGTTGGAATATCGGGCAATTTTTTCGATAACGGGCCGCCCGATTGCTCAAAAGGCTTTTGGGCGCCCAAAAGGGGGTATTTGGCACCCTTTTGGGCAAATGTCATAAAAAGCATATTAAAAGGATATAAAATAGCCTAAAACCATCTCAGGACCTTTAAATCTCCACTGGAAAGGAGAACCATATCGGTTTAGCGGTTAGCGAAATCCTTTTCTAGATACAAGAAGAAGCTTACTAATTTATATCACTCAAAAAATAGGCCTGCCCCCCTCAAAAAAAAAACCGGATTGTGCCCAAATCTGCCAAAATGGACCGATAAAGGGCGGCCCAAAACCGGCCGCCCGATGTGCCAACCCTGATTGTAGAATAATCTAGCTATTATTTATTTCTTGATGATTCACATTTTGACATTTGAAATTTAGGCTTTTTGGAATTTATTTCATTTTTATTACAACTTAATTTTATTTTCTTAAATCATAAATAATCAAATAAAAGTTTCTAAAAAACACACAAAAGTTTATTTTACATTCTAGGTTTTGGTTAACAACTGAATGTTTTGTTAATGTCTGTCAGAAAGGTCAAATGAATATGTTATCCAAAGGATTCTCACTCACAAGTACATCAAATATCCCAAGTAACTGAAAGCTTATTTATTTCAAAGTAAGAAAATGCCAAGGTCAAAGAAAAACTTTAGATTTCAATCTAAGAGAATACATGGATCTGTAGAAAGAATAAAGAATCTTCACTCTATTAAAAAATCCAAGTATGAGAAAAAGGAAATTGTTAACTTTAATAGTAAACCAACTAAATCAGTTCGAAACTCCACAGAAGATAAGCAACAATCCATTATTACACTAGACGAAACGGGGCGTTGTAGTCCAATGTTTTTAGAAGAAATAAGAAACTATAGTCCAATATCATTAGATGAAACTGTTAATTTGTCTGAAAGCGATTCTTCTGTTCTTGAAGTCCTAGAAGATGATCCTGTTCATTGTGATACTCTTGATACTGACAGTAATATCTACTTTTTACCCAAACATGTTAGTGAGGTCAAAGGTTCAGTTGTTTACATTAGCAAACCTGAAAACTATGGTCTGCTTACATTCAATATAGATGATGAATTTATACTGGGTGTATTTTCTCTCGATTATTCTAATCAAAGCTGTAACTTATTACTTGGAAATGAAATTGTTGTAAATGCTTGGTTCTCTGCACAAATGACAAATATACATTACATGGCTTGCATTTGTCATGAATATCAGCCAGGTCTATCCTATAATTTCTTCAAAGAGTTAGAAGAAAGATTTTACTATATTGATAAAAGTTTTCAGTTTGACAAATTAAACATTGATCTAAATAGATTAATTAGAAAGGACAAAACTTTTGAACATGACGACAAGTCATATAATGAATTCCCATTAGTACCAGTAAGTAGTGAACAATCAGACAAGTCCAATAACATTCCTCATACTGTATCACAACCTGTAACAAATATTGAAAATTCTAACAATTTATTGAAAGATATCCCAGAGGAAACTTTTAGCCTTCCTTCAACTAGTACTATAATTTCCGAAGATCTCATTATTGGCACTGAACACGAGAATCTAAAAATCAAGAAAGAAAAATCCGTCAACTTGTTTGATTTTAAATTAGACACAATTAATGGTGCTATTGGAAAAGTGTTAAAGAACATTAATGATCAATGTTGGTTTGCAGTAGTATTTGATGGCGATAAAAAGATTTTTGAAGTAATTTTTGATGAATGTGATGTTGTAAATGTTGCAAGTCCTGGATCTAAAACTAATATTTGTAAACCAGGAGCTTTCATTAAGCTAAATTCTGTTGGTTGCAATGATTACTTTAAGTCTTCATGCCATATTGCTACATTTGTGCTTCTAGCAGATAAACTGGAGGATATCATCCACAAGAAAATCGCTTTACCAGATAAAGAATTGACAACATTAAAAAACATGCCAGTTGATAAAATAAATTATTCTAAAATTGCCTTAAGAAGTGTCAAAGACACTGAATATAGTGACAATGAAATTGATATTGTTAAGGAAGTTCAAATGATGACCATTAATACAAATTTGACACTTCCAGATTTTATATCCCAAGAAACTGGAGTGTTATTGCAAGTTTCCAAAGAATGTTCTGTGATCAAGTTTTCTATAAATGATGGTGAAGCCATTTCCATCTGTTTTGCAATTTTTGATGAAAAGTGCAAAGTAGATACTTCTGTCGAATATAAGTTTGGTGACTTAGTAAATTTCAATGCCGTAAAATCCTTAATATCTGATTATGAAAACCTTTATGTTGTTTACAGAGTTTATAATAAGCTTCAAACTGGTAAGAATAATTTTGAAAAGATATTAGAATGTTCCGAATTTCTACATCATTATAATACCCTAGAAGAATTCAAAGAATTGGATTGGAAAGCAAGCAGGGTTCAAGTTCCAGATATTTTAACCCTTGCAAAGACCTTTTCTGTCACAATAAAGAAAGTATTAAGACTGAACAAGAAGATTTGCCTTGCTAAATTGAATGATTCGTACGGCTATGGCTTGCTTATTGCTCCCGACAAAGGCAAAATTCTTGAATCTATGTCCTTGGATGTAAGTGCTGTAAATTTGAAAGAATATGGACTGTTAAGATATCTGCTTTTTCCCTGCTCTTCAGAAACGAGTACTTATGCGTATTTAGAACATGATTGTTTTGAAATATTTCATAAAAATGTGGATATTTTTGAAGCTGTAGCGATGTTAATTGACAATTCTGAAGAAACGAATGATAAAGTAAGAAAACTTTTAGCTGCTTATACTGAACAAACAGATAAGAAAATTGATATTGAAGTTAACGGAGTAGAAATGCAGGTGATGAAACCATTTTCAATGAAGACAATTAAAGAACAATCAAAGACTTCATTAAGCTATGAATCCTTGCTGTTTTTCTTCTTGCTTTCAGACTACAAGTTGTTTCACAGCGAAGAAACAAGTAATACTGAGAGTGAAATTCAAAAGTTCAAAGATGAAGGTCTGTCATTTAATATATTATCTCAACTTCAAAAGTACGATTTGCTGAAGGTGTACAATAAGAGGGCTTTTCATCTCACCTCTTGTGGGCTACTTGAAGATATTCCAGCCATAACAAAGTGGAAATTAGAACATGATCAAGAGCTTATCAAGGCCTGTGTTTACAGAACAAAAAATTTCAATGATTTGTCTTCACTTGTGAAGGACATAAACTCAAGATTTAAAGATCGCACAGGAATTGATCAAATTAGTTCTTTCTTGGAAAAAAGAGTAATGTTTCTGTTTGAGTTAAGCATGACCAGAGGAAGATTTTTTATGAAGGAGGAAAGATCTTTGTTGGAAAATGCCATAAGACTGGTCATATCTGCTACTCTTACAAACTTGTTTGGAAAAATTGGATTACGTTGATCAACCTTCTCTCATACCTGGTAAGAATATTTTATTAAAAGCGATGCTTCTCTATACTTTTAGTTCTGTGTCCGTACGTTTACACTTGATTATTTACCTAATTTCACTAGAATTTTGTAATTTTGAATATGCATGTTAATATTATAAGCGAAGCATCTCTGAATTAAGTACTAAGATAAAGTATGTCAATATTAAGCGCATGTTATCATAAGTTTAGGCGTAGATGAATCCACCTGCCTACAGGATTTTTGTTCTTCTAAATAGTATTACTAAATACTTTATATTTGTTACGTTTGTTTTTCTATTAATCTGATTTGCTAAGCTTCGCTTTTATGGATGTTGTTATCCTTATTTTAGAAACAAAGATTGAAACATCCTGAACCGCCAGCTGTTAGCCATTGTTTTTCCAACTTTTTATTCGATTTTTGGGGAAAAAACCTACCAAGGATTACTCATGCCAAGTTTCATAACGAAATTCGGATTCTAAGTGCCATTTGCGCATTGATTACGAGATGGTTGCATTAAAAAAACCACTTCATGAAAAATATACCTAGTTTATATTTGATTTGAATTATAACACAATACTTTGAATAGGCCAACCGAAGAGTCCAATATCAACGTTCTCTACATTGACTATGGAAATACCAACAGTGTCAACGTATCCACCCTATTCCGCCTAAGACCCGAGTACTGTCGCCTGCCGTGCCAAGCAGTTCTAGCCAGGGAAGTGAACCTGTCCGAGAAGTGTAGCAGACTCAACATGGAGGCCATTTGTCTCATTGATAAGATTGATCTCCATGCACATTTTGAAATCAGGAAAGTCTGGTCGATATAATGACAAGGTTGTTCAATGTAAAATGTTTAATCAACTCAACATGATATAATACTGGGGTAAGATAAGAGAGGCTTAAATTTTTGGGATTGTCTTGCTTGTTTAGAAACGAATATTATTGGAATTAAAGGTGACTATGTACGAAGTTAAGCACTGATTTTGTTTTGCACTATGAACTCAACAAAATGTTTGATTACATTTCTTCAAAAATCGCTTAACATGTCAAGGTTAAGGTGGAAGGTGCCAAAAATCACTTGATCTCGTTCGTGCCTAGTCCCTTTTTGATCTTTACTTGAAACCATAGTTATGTCTTACTCCGAAGCATTTCAACCATTATCTGGTGTTTCATTATATTTTTACTTTTTAAATGAACATTTGCAATGATAATGCCATTCTAAATGTCGTAATCGCAAATTATTCGAATTATGATTTAATTATAATTGTAATTGACATTAACATTAACATTATAAAACACGAAAACCAGATTCTTAAATACTAGTTTTGGTAAAGATAAATTTTGGCCAGTTGAAGCAGTCCCTGTACAGCTTAAAAACAAGGACGATGTCGAAATTGCTGATCTCTTGCAGGAGACATTAGACTTATAGACTCACAATCAAGTTACCATGGTGATGCAAACCATACCAGTGATTAAAATATGAAATTAGTTTAATTGTAATTTTTTGGAAAGTATTGACAAACTTCTAAAGCAAAGAACGCAATAAAACAAAATTATTATGCTTTTTTGAAATGGAAATTATAGTTTGTTTTTAGACTTTTTGATCTATTTTTACTGCTATAGATATTTCGTTTATATGAAAATTAAGTTTGAAAAAGAAAATGTGGTATTGACTTGCTTGATGTATTTGTCAATAATGTTCCATATAAAAAGATCGGAACACTTTGATAAAATGTCGTTATTGCATGAATTTTCTAAAACATACCTCCTATCAATTGCTTTACTATAGATTTAATGCTGTTTATTTTAAGAAATATTTAAGAATTTTATTACATGATTTTATAATAAAATTCTTTCAGTTTTTAAGAAAATCATTTCACTATCCAAGTTTCTAGTATTCTAAATCTTATTTTGTACCACATTAAAATATTTCTTAATCTAATCATTTTTAAGCAGAGATGACAATCCGAGGATTTTTTTTTGGAATTGGATAAATGAAACATTAACAATCCTAATGAATATGGATTTTGGATCAGTATTTTCTTAAGAAAAACATGACTAAGGGCGCCATTTGTTGAGCTTATTTTATGTGAACGTATTTTTTATATGATTTTAAAGCAGATTTAAACGCTAAAATTTCGCATGGACACTGCTTTAATGGGACACAACGGTGGAATAAATCAGATTTCGGCTAATTCGCCGCCATTTCTTCATAGCTCTTTTGTTAATTGTATTCCATATGAGCAACTGCCATGCCAAAGTCTGAAAATAATACGCCTATACAGAAAATACACATTAATGCTGCCGGCGCCCCTTTTAAGAAATAAATCAGTCGTTAAAAGGACTGGGATGAAAATATTTTGTCGCTTCACAATGTTTTTTCTCGTTGTCATCCATAGTTAACGTTTAAAGCTTAACTGTTTATTCTTTTGTACATAATTTGTTATTGTAAGTCTTAGCCATATGCTGTAGGCTCAAGGGTAAATGATACGCTTATTTTTTTTCATCTTGTATTTATAGAAATTTCCTAATTTCTTAGTACACATTTATTTTGAAAGTTTTTTCTATATTTTTTGTATGATTAGTCTAAACCCAAGTGCTGTTAGGCTCAAGGGGAAGTACTACGCTTATTATTCTTATTTTTTCTTTGTAAAATGTTAACTTTTGTATTTTTTTTAAGTATTTTTATTTTTTTGTTACCTAACACAAAATTATTGAAGGCTTTTAGTTTAGGGAAAGGACAAAAATCCTTTTGCGTACAATTTTGTTTGTGTTCATATGTTATTTAGCAACAACGTAGTCTTATTTGTTTTATTGGCGTTTTAATGCTTGGTTTATTTTCGTATTTTTAATTACACGTAGGAAAATTTAGTTTTGCTGTATTTTTTAAGGCGTTAAAAATATGCCATTTCTAAATATCGTTTACCTAACACAAAGCAATTATACGCCAAAACTCGTCTTTCGTCTACTACTAATGTTTTTTTATTCTTCAGATTTTAAAGAAAGATTGTCAAATGGAAGTTTAAAATGAAGGTTTTATTGAAATATCTCCCGCCTGATACGACAAAGCCTCAAGTTGAGCAACATTTTCAAAGATTTCTACAGGATATTAGGTAAAATGATTTTTATTAACGGAACGAAACTATTATTTAATTCTTTGTTGTTGGTTTAACTTTAAATTGGTATCTACGCAGTGATTTCCGTAAAAGTGCTCAGTATAATTAGAAACATCCTAGAAAGCCATCAAATACACAAATCGTTTGTTTCTAAAGCTATTAAACATTACAAGTTTATCACCAACAAAAAGCAAACAAAAAATTTTGGCATTTGACGGTCAAGAATTTGATTTCTGGCAGGGATCGCTTCCAAACTAATGTCCGGTGAATTAGAACCGGTTCTCAGCCATACTGAAAAATTATTAATACCTTCATATTATCCTGTTTTCAACGAATATAAAAATATAATATCATTCTAAAGCTGTTTGTATTACGATGCGATAAATATATCTAAGGTGAATTCAATTTTTTGGCACAACATATGTTTTAATCATTGTATGTAGATTGATCAACAATAATAACCTTTCGGATCATGGAAAGAAAACGAAGTTGCGGGTTTCGTCGTATTTTCACAGCAGGTTTTTTCCCATTTCTAGCCCCTGTGCGGGGCTCTAACCCTAGGGGGTAATCAATAACATTTATTTCACCTAACCTAAAATAACCCACCAAAAGCTACTGTAGAAATAAGACGAATCCCGCAACTTCGTTTTCTTTCCATGCTCCAATTTTTCTTTTCAATATCATTTCTTTTAAGGAACATCAGAATTTTTCCTACTGATTTGGGACTCAATATATGTGAAATTCAATTTAATGACAGGTTAGAATTTATAATGTTTTTATTTATTTTGAAGTAAACTATGCAAGGGATTCTAAGCACCTCTAGCAATAAGGTCAAGTTATTTATGGTGCTTCTGTTAAATATAATGAAACGTTAAACAAAATGGGACTAGAGATCATCGAAAGCTTACACTCAAAGTAAGCTTTGTATCAAGCAAAAAGGAATACTTATTTGTGATGACATTCAAGGGGGGAATCAGGGGGCGAGGAAGAAAAAAGATGTTGAACTTAACCAACAGATTTAATTTTGCTGGTTCCGTCACCCTAAACCTAGCCAATTCTGATTCTTTTTTAAAGAAAACGGAAAAATCAGAATGCAGAGATCTAAAGGGATAAGACAATGGCTTATAAATTGATGTACAACCTAAATGATGATAAATCAAAATTACCCCTTCTGTAGATTACAATTAGTGGTTGAAATGTTTGGACATGCATCTTAAAGGTCCAATCAATTAAAATTCAATAAATTCCCATAGTTGTTACGCCAACGAAAAACAAACATTATTACAATTACTAGTGTAATTAGCAGCCCATTGTCCCCTCCCTCCCTGATCCGAATGTCTTGACGCAAAAGTTTTTAATTGTTAGGAAGATTGGTTCCCAGGCAATAAGAGAACTTCACGGAAGTATTCTAAACAAGGAGCAAATAAATCTATCTATTGGCGAGGTAAGATTATTTTTTCATTATAAATTGGCTTGTCGCTAACCCTTGAATTGAAGTGTTCCAACCCGGCCTGTAGTAGGGTAACATACAACTTATCTGCTCGTCGTTGGGAAGGTGATAGGTTCGAATCTCGGTCTAAACTATGTCTCGATTAAGGACGTTAAAAGTTGTATTGATTGCTGCTGTCAGAATAGTAGTAGGGGAAATGCCCGAAAAAATGCGCAACTCAATACCATGCACACTGGCACTGGCAGTTAGGACTTTCCGACAAAGGTCAAACAATTTAAAGGGTAATAGTTGGGATGTTAGTGCTATGGGACATAGTATACATGTTTTTATGTTTTAATGGCTAATAAAACAGACAAAAAAAATACATTTAAAGTCTGTTATTAACCGTCGCCCGAGTATTTATTAGGTTTTTTTTATATTTGATAGCAGAAAATATTTAGGATAATGAAGCCGCCAGGGTAAGAGTTCCTATGCCTGGACCTTCCGATGGCAAAAGGTAAGCATATTCAAATTACTTAATTTTTAAGATAAAAATGTAATATAAAAATGAAAGAGAACTCGGGATTTATTGTTTCTTGTCGCCTCAAAAGGATAAAATAAAATTTTTCCTTATGAAAATTAGAATAACTTTGCATGTTTGTACCAATCAATTTTGATACATTAAAAGTCCCCAAAGTTTTTTTGTGCCAACAAATGAAATGTAATTATTTTCGCCTGTTTATGCTCAAAGATATATTCACTACTCTGACTACCAATGTTATGCAGTAGATAACGTTTATTAACGTCTGTTATGACGCGGAGTTAACCAGATTAAAGTATCAAACGTTTTGTTGACATTAATATGACGATTTTCAAACTTTAGTGCCTTTTTGAAAATGTTTTAAAATTTTGTAATTTAATCTAATCAATCAACCTAGGACACAACGGCGTCCGCATTCTTTCATTTGCATGTCCATTGTCCATACGTCTAAGTATTTTTTTTTATATAAAAAAGTAGGACAAGAAGATTTGATCTTTCATTTTTAAAATTGTCTAACCGAGCATAATCATTGATCAGATCATTGATCATTGAAAGATACTACGGCGTTCGCATAGTGTCATTTGTCTATCCGTTCGCCTAAGAAAGATACCTAAAAACTCGTAACTTTTCCTATAATAGGACTAGAAGAAATTAAGAATGATTCAGTTAAACAAATTTCAGGGTTGGCGGCAATATCAAATGTAACGGTTGCAATGAACAGGAATGAATGACAATGTTTAATATATTTTCCCCTCGGGCTTTACAAAACGGCGTTTTTCTTATGATTTTAATATCCGAAGAAAGATGTCTATAATACGATGCGATAAATAACTATTCACCCGTATGTATTTTGTTGCAGTCTTAGCATGAATGACAAACAGCAATATATATACACAGTTTTCTGTCTGTTAGCGAATAAAAAGACAGTTTCTTATAAAACAAAATTTTTCTCGCCTCTTTATAAAGACTAAAAACCTTAATTTTATATTTGATAATTTGATTTTAAATATTTTTTAAGTGTAACTTATAAAAAACCAAAGCATTGAAACTTTATTAGTATTCTGTTGAGTTCTTCGTCCAACATGCCAAGAGTTGCTCGCGGCTTATCGAAAAGGTAAATATTTTGTTTTATCAAAGCTACTCCATGAATCATTTTGTCAGTAAGTCCAAAGTGGTATACACGGACTGGCGATTTTTTGTGTGAAGATACACCCTAAAAAAGAGCATCTATTATAAAGTTTACTTGTTCCGTCAGTCTGTCGATCATGCTACAAAAGACATTTATACATTGATATATAAAGGTTTCGTGATTTTTTCATTCCTCCTTTTTTCAAGTCCACTTAACATCTGCTCTACGTTTCACTTTGTTTAGTCCATCCATGATCAGATCTTTTTGTGTTTTCTACTTGAGGTTGTTGTCATACTCATATTTTAAATGAATCCAAATTCCTCTTCAAGTTTTTAAAAGTTTAACTTTTGCTTTGTAATTCGGTGGAGACGTTAAATGATTGAGTTAAGACTAATTCTTGTTTCTTATACAATTACTTGAAACAACATAACGTAGATGTAGTTTTATAATGATATCAGTTATACTCAGGGAGTAAGGGAGGGGACAATGGGCAATTAATTCAATATAACAGTTATCAAAGAAAGGGCATGAAATCCAGTTTAATCCAATAAATTTGTAGGAAATTATAAAGGGATTGTTAATTGAATAATAGATTTCCATAG
>LS051076.1:3278-14839 GCA_900241095.1 Acartia tonsa | reverse complement strand
CACCACACACGTCTATGGCAAAAATAAAACAATATAAAATATATTTTCAAAACATTTTTTTAAAAGCCCAACTATGACTATTATTTCAAGCTATTTAATGAAATTAGCCGTTGCGCCTCTAGCATCATGGGGCTTGAAAAATAGCTTAAAACCATCCCATGTATTATATCTGAACACAAAATACCCTAAAACCATCACAAGACCCACGTGAAGTTTACCTAAAATAGAGAAACCAATCGATTCAGTATTTATTGAGATCTTGAGCTTCAGTCAAAAAAGCTTACTACTTTATTTAATAGGGTACATATTTTAAAGAAGATAATGTAATATTTATTCAACGGTAATTGTAATCTGTACAAAACGGTACATAAGTTTATCATTTAAAAGCTAAGTAAATCGCATTCACCGTATAAAAATGTTCAATTACATTACCGACGGACAGACAAACAAATGTTTTAAACTATAAGCTTATTTTTAAAGAATTTATATGAAAAATTCTGCTGTTACTTTGAAATCAACCGAGAAAATTCTGGACAAATTAAAAAATACAAATGATTCTCACTAAATAGAAGCCCAATCAAGCCTTGACTTGGAACCCCTTCACGGGAAAGAGGAAACCAGGTAGACCAAAAACAACTTGGAGGAGGAAATTCCTGAATGAACTGGAAGATGAGTATCTATCATATTTCAGTAATGCCCCTACAAAGACCAAATCCAAAGAAAAATGGAGAACCATTGTTCGTGGCCTATGCTCTGAAAAGAAGAGATAACTGGCAATGAAATAGAATGACGAAATAGAAGCCCCAAAACTGAATTTAAAATTTAATCAATAAATAACGAACATAAATTCTGAGCTTGCTCCCAAAATTTTTTTTGCTTTGCCATAATGTTTAAGTTTGACTTGAAGCAAATAGCTGAAAATGGCATTACAATATTTTTTATCAGTTTATTTTAACCCCTTTAGCTTAGTTCTCAAATTTCTATCATTCTAATCAGTGGCGTGGGGGTGTAAAAACTTGAGGGGCTAAAAAAAGGGGACAGAAGTACTCTTAGATTTAAGGTTTTAGTGGGGTGTTGACAGTTACCTACAACCCTCATATGCACGCTAATACTTATAATAAAATTATCATCCCTTCCCTTCACCTGGAAGTCATTTAATTTTTTTTTTTCAGTTAGTATATCAACACGTTTTTATCCTTTTGTATAAAGTAGTAAAGTTTTTTGTACGAAGCTTCAGACTTCGATATTTTCTGAATCGACTAAGTGCTTCCCATAAGTACCTGGATGGTTTTAGACTATTTTTCTATCCTTTCGATTCCTTCTGTCCTTCAGATTCCCTAGATGCGAGGGGTACAGCCGCTAGTCTATAATACAAAGAAGAAAGATTTTTTTTTTGAAGCTTAAGATTTTCATAAATACTGAAACGATTGATTTCTCAATTTTAGGGAAGCTCTACATGGGCCTCGGGATGGTTTTAGCCTAATTTCCTATATTTAAATCAAATGATGGTTTTAGGCTAGTATTATGCCCTTCCCTTTCGAATACAGACTAGATGCTTTGGGTGCAGCTGCTAGTAATAACAAAAGGTGGTATTTCATGAAGGCAAAACTAAATACATTAGAAATTTTCAATAGTTTAACATGTTGCAAAATTTTTAGTGCATTTCATGAAGGAAAAACAGAAAAATAACATCTCTGTTTAAACTTTTGTTAACACTTTCCACATACACAAACACACTAGCAGATAAACTTACAAAACAAAACATTTTTACTTCTATTTCTTTTATAAAGTATGTGCTAGAAACCGATTGATATCCGCTGGATTAGAACCGGTTCTAAGCTATACTGAAAATCATGTATAGCATCATATTAAAGTCAAGTTTTCTTGAATAATGAAAAAGAAATCATAAAAACCAGGCCATAGTCACTCCACGTCTCGATCACTCCAGGTCCATGTCACTCAGGAGCTGGATCTTTAAATCACAGAGATGCCAATGCTGATGCCTCTAGTGTGCCAATTTTGAAAGTGGCTCACCTAATAGCAATCTTTAAATCAAAATGGCAGTGGCAAGCCAGGAAACACTTTGGAAACACTCACCAGCTCACATCTAAATGTTATGTCAACTGTCACGTGTTGAATAATATACCCTACCGCTGCCTTGGACGTTGCCAGCGTAACATAAAGGGGACAATTTTAAAGGAAATTGAAATGATAAAACTATGAATATACTATAATATATTGTTTTTGGATTTCTGCAATATCATTGACAAGATTGGATTATGAAAATTTTAGTAACCCAACATATTTCTATAGTTATTATGAAGTAATAGTCTGGTAGCAGTGTTGTATACTTCTACGTGAGCGAGCCGGCATAGCTCTGTCATAAAATCTTTAAAAGATTCATTTTTATTGGCATCACTGGTAGTAGCATCGTCAGTGGCATAACTAAATGATTTAAAGATCCAGCTCAGGTGCAGGTCACTCCAGGTTACCAGAAATTTTAGGTACACAAGAGGAGTTGTTCAATCTTGTTTCTATTTGTTATCTTAATTTTCAACAAATAATTCGGCAAATCTCCACAACAAATTTTCACAACATCGGCAGGGTAAAGGGAAAATGTTAATAGTTATTTATCACATCGTATTATAGACCGCATTCCGCTAACAAAATCTAAGATTTTTTATTTAATATTCGTAGAAAATTGTCTGTAATTCCATGCTATACATGATTTTATTAGTATGACTTAGACCGGTTCTAATCCAGCAGATATCAATCGGTTTCAGAGTCAAACTGGAAAGAATTTTTATCTTAATTCCATTTATACTATATTATTGGATGCTTTTGTATATTTTTATGTTGATTGTATCTTTATTCCTGATATTTATGTCAACATCAATATTTTGTACAAAGTTTAATCAGAGTTGAAGTGCACTATGAACAAATCAGGGAAAACAGAGATAGACCAATGAAAGATTATCTATCCATATACAAATTTAAAAGCAATTTGAATAGATTAGAAATAAGAGTAGGAAAATCAATTAAATTTTAATTATCCTATTCCTATGTCCCTGGCTAGGAACAAACTCAATTGCTCTCTAACTCTCTCTTTCTCCTTCTTTCTCTCTTTTATCTATTTTGCTCTTTCTTCTATTTCTAAATCTCTCTTCTTCAGGGAGAAATGAGACATTATTATAAAATTTCTATACTACAGATCCCTAAATATTTTATAAACATATTTTCTTATTACTTGGATTAAAACTTTGGAGGCCTTAATAAAATTGTACAAACTAGCAACGTCCAAACTTTTTCACCATTAATCATTATCTCAAGAAGTATGGTACTAGTTATGGTAATAGTTATAATGTTTTATTTACCATAACTTTTGGAGTGCATCAATTTATCTTCTATAGTCTTATTCCTTAAGATTCTTGCTCTTAACTTGATATTTTGTTTTAACAGTTCCATGTCTTTTTTTTGTTAAGTTTTTTATATTCAAGGACGTCCAAGCTTTTAATGTTATTTGATTTTTTATTTTAAAAAAATATGAACAATACTAAAAAGCACAAAAATTAGCATTTGTCGTTGAAGACTTTTGTATTTATAATAGACAGATTTTCAAAAATATTATGTTTTTGATTTTGAGTATTTTTGTTTGCTGGTACGATAGTTTTTTGTGAGTGGTGTGATTGTGTGATTGTTTGTGTTTGTGTGTGTGTTTGTGTAGGTGTAAATTCTCTAGGGCAAAGAACCACAGTTCCCTTAGCACTACTCAAATATGGTCAGATATATTGGCCTGGCTTAGAGTAGATAGTATAAGAGTAGAATAGTTTCCCTACCACTACTCAAATATGGTCAATTTTATTGGCCTGACTTAGAGTAGGTAGTATAAGAGTAGAATAGTTCCCTTAGCACTACTCAAATATGGGCAGATATATTGGTCTGGCTTAGAGTAGGTAGTAAAAGAGTAGAATAGTTCCTTTAGCACTACTCATATATGGTCAATTTTATTGGCCTGGCTTAGAGTAGATAGTATAAGAGTAGAACAATAAAAGGAGTAATTTGAAATACCTTGAATATTTACTTCATGGCACAAAATCTTGCTATTGGCTTTCACAATCCAGAATAAAGATATAAAGTTGCTATCTTAGATACTTACTCTAATTATACTTATCTCCAAAAGTTTGTCTATGTTACTGAATCTTGCTGTTGTTATGCTATCAAATGGTTATTAAATATTCATAAAAATACAAACATACATTTGTTACAGAATCTTTAGATAAATATGTATCTGCCAATACATTAATCCTAGTTCTAGAATCGTATTTCTGTTTTTAAAAAAATACATGAAACTGCTAGCCTACTATGACTTTGTATTCAACACTTGATATCTTATTCTGGGTACTTTATCATAAACCTCTTTTTGAACCACTGAATTTTGCTTGTATTTCTATTTTTGAGAACAATAAACACATATTTCTAGCTTATGGGGGAGGAGGGGGACTCTAACCTTTCACAGCCAATATTTCAACGGGGTACTAATCATGCATGGTTGTTATAAACTTTGGCATCATTATAATTTTTTTTCTTTAAAAGTTCATTCAGGGTCTAAAACATATTGTTAAAATTTGAGCATATTTTAGATTTAATGTCAGCTTCTAGATTTCTAAATTGATAAAGCGCACCCAAAATTTTTGAAAACTCCTGAAGGATTTTAGACATCCCCCTTAACCCAAATTAAGGGAGGTGGAGTAATAGTTACAACCCCGCTTCATAATCAACTTATACAATAGTCAAACATGCGTCCTTACATTGATATTTTAACATGTGAAGCACGCAAATTTGTTTTACATCCCCCTTCAAATTAAGTAGGGTGGGCACTTATATTTTTTTTACGGCTGCGTTATTAATTGAGCAACTTCGCTTTGATGAGTGTTATCATCTATGTTTATCCTTAATCTTACTTGTTAATATTAGGGATTTTAATGTACTTTGAATTTGTATTTTAGTAATTATTTTATTCATATATTTAATTCCAATAAATGGGAAAGAATGTAATAATAATCGGAAAAATGTTAAAGATTTTGGATATTTATTATATTTCTTTTATCAAGTATATCAAACTTTTGTTTTTGTGTATTATTAAATTAATGAATAACTTTTAATTAATTTTGTTTTATTTCATTATATTTCAATTAGATTACGTCTAACCAAACCTAACCAGGCTTTGTGTCCTATGTATCTTGTAATAAGCTGGATTTAAAGTTGAAATATATAGTTTTTTAAAAGCATAATTATTTGTTAATTGATTTAGGCATATACTATCTACTTAAAAACGAAAGCATGTTCATAAGGATTTATTCTTTTTCACCTTTGATATCTTTAAGCAAAGTTTTATATAGAAAACAAGGATGACAACATCCATAAAAGCGAAGCACTGGAACGGTAGGACAAACGGACATTAACACTTGTATAGTGTCAGAACTGAATTAATGATTATATAAATGTAAAAGAGTCAAAGCAAAAATGTAAGTAAATTTGTTGAAAAATTGCTTGATACAGGATAATGTTTATGGACATGCCTAAATTAAAGAAAAAAGCTATCCGGAACGGACGTACTGACGTACGGACGGACCGACCCTAATTATAGAAAAGCTTCGCTTTTAAAATTGTTCTACAAAGTGTATAGTAAAGACATATATATCTTCATATGAATTCATAATATATATATTCCCCTGAGATCCAATATATTTTAGTAGCAACGCCTCTTTACAATTTATCTACCGTGTTTGGTTTATTAAAAGCGAAGCTTTTCTATAATTAGGGTCGGTCCGTCCGTACGTCTGTAACAGATAGCTTTTTTCATTAGTTTAGGCATGTTAGAATTGTCCTATCGATTTCAAACTTTGCATGGTAATTTCTGTAGTAGTTAGGTACGATTAAGAAAGTTAGATAAATAGATTTAAAATCTTAAATTGTCTCAGGCTTTATTACATCCCTTCTGTACATAGATTGAAATTAGTGGTCGAAACGTTTAAACACTCAACTTCTAAACCAACCAACCATTAAAAAAAGTTGTTAAGCCAACGAATAATAAATGTTATTATAAAACTTAGGGGACTATTGTAATAAACAGCCCATTGTCTCCTCTCTGTATATGAATACAATTCCGAGTTTTACATTTTTCGAAAACATATTAAATGTTTTACTATAATTTGTAAAAATAAAATGATTCTTCTAGTGGATATAATCATCCTAGTTGAGAATCTGAAAGTTCCCAGTTGATTTATAATTATTCCCCATTTGCATTAATTAGTAGTGAAGCCTCTCTAGAAATATTATTTAACAATTTAATTAGATAATTACTGCGCCACTAGTTTCTGGATGCTTCTATTTTCTTTACATTAAAGCTTGATATCACAGGTCATGTTTAATATCCAAGCATAGTTTAGATGTGGGTCAAAGTCTCGGCAGCCGCTTAATAAAGTATAAAATTTAAACCCATTTTAATGCTACAATTTTTTTTAAAGAGAGATTGCAATAATTTAATTTTCAGCTCATTTTTGTTAAAAATTAAAAAAAATATAGGTATTCCAATATTTAGACTATCAGTTGATTTTTAAAATGGTAAACCGTTGATTTCTTTAAGGCCAGCTGTCGAGCCCTGGGTCTTCTAATTACAATACAACGCAATTCCTGTGGGTTTTAAGGATATTCAGTGCTAAGTAGGATAAGTCTTAGTTGTTATTGACAGGTGGATAATTAATAAATGAGTACTAACATTATTATTATTATTAAAGTTAATTATCTACAAATATTAGGGAAAGCGCATCTCAAGAATGTTTTTTTTTTGGCAGATCAGTTGCTTTAGAGTCGGGTGTGGGGCGTTGTTTCCGCCCCTTGGCAATATTATAGGTAATGGATACACTTTCTTTGGTGTTTATCCCTACAACCCCATGACAAGAGTCTACATATACCCCTTCGCCCCCCCCCCCCTCCTCCTTGTTAGCCAAAGGGACTGTCACGGTAAATAAGTCACAACCCGCGTAAACCTAGGAAATGTGTTAAAAAATACTAAATTTACCCTTCTTGTTATGTCTTATTTTGTTTACACCCCTCTTACAAAATCATGTACACGCCACCGAGCTGCTCTACAATGTTGTGCAATGGTCAAAATTGTTTATTTACGTAGGTTTTTCAACTCCTTATGTGGGTTTCAGAATAGTTTTATTTCGAAACGTACTATTGACAACTTACCGTGGGTAGTAAAATGAAAAATTATGAGATTGAAATCTATTTTTCGATTTTTATTTTCATAATTGTGGAAAATTGTCTGTAATACGATGGTAAACATGATTAGAACCGGTTCTAATCCAGTGATTATATATCAATACTATGCATTTGGATAATTAAGATCAGTTTGACCTAATAAGCGCATTTGACTGGAAGCTTGCACCCAACTTATTATTCGTAATTATTCGAAAAATTTACCATCCTCATCCCATTTTTTACAAGGCACTTTTACCAGCTTTAGTAAATTACCTCTTTGGGGTGGGGATTCTACTTTGGTATCATCAATAGAACCTAAAGGCAACAACACCCGCTGGAGATAAGATTCGATGCTTTGATGCCCACTATGATCAAAAAAGTATGATTTCTAATTGGAGTAATTAAAAAAGTTAGTATTCAAGGGAGAAAATATGTTTCAAAATATAATATTTTTCTTTTCCCCTTTATTCTTGCTAATTATGTTTGTAAATATAAAACAAATTCCAGAAAAAGAAATATAAAATGGATATAGAATATACGTAAATATTATGACAGGGGAAAACTGTCGTCAATTTAGTTTGCTTGGGCAAAATTTATTGGTCAGTTCGTTTATCTATTAGGAATGGAGGGAAAGGGGTAAAGAGGGTGGATGGTGGGTATCGTTATCTTAGTCAGCTACGAGCTTGACAGAGTACAGAATAATCTGATGTAAGATCCAAGTAATAATAACTTTATTTATACAATTATCCTATAAAATTTTTTTAATAAAATAAAATAAATCATTTAAGAATTTTTTGACACAATACAAAATTTAAATCCAGCAATTGCAACCATTATATCCAAAGCGCAGCAACAATAAGCAAACCAAAATCTGAAGAAAAAAAAACAAGAGTAAATTATAATAAAGTTAACAGGGACGTCTAAGCTTTTTATTTTTAGAAAGGTAAAATGAAGGGTTTGATGGGTGTAATCATTTTACTACCCGCGGAAAGCTGTGTATAATACGATGTGATACATAACTATCTGGAACTTACAGTAATTGAAGATCTCTAATTTTAGAGTATCTGCGCTACCAGAATTAATCATAAAAGTTTAAGTTTTTGGAAAAGTTTATTTGTAAGTTAAATGAAAATCTAAAAGTTACTTTTGAATCTTCTTAATGGAGTTTTTACTTTTTTTTGCTATTTCAATAAAGTTGTTTTAGGGATAAAGGTATTGGATAATTTAAGAATAGTTATTTATCGCATCGTATTATAAACAGCTTTCCTCGGATATTAAAATAATTAAAATCGGAAATTAGATATTAAAAATAATAATAATAATTCTATAATATTGACCAGGGCTAGGCATAAGCCTTAAATATAAAATTGCTTGTGTTCAAAAAAGATCCTAACAGATGGATTGTTTGTGGAGGACTGGAACAGGTTTATACATTCAACTAAATTTTAAAGATAATACATGTTTAATATTTTATTTTCTATCAATGATTTCTTACTACATAGCCAATACACTTTTATATAAACACTTTTATAACATAAAAAATCATATATATATATATATAGCCTTATAGTTAGTCAATATAAGGATTTTAATTTAATACAATACAGAAGAACGGATGGATAGATACATGCAAATGCTGATACTTGGCTTTTAATAGATTTTCCAGTATGGCTTCGAAACCGAATAAAATCCGCTGGATTAGAAACATTTCTTAACCATACTAAATAATCACGTATATAATCGAATTAGAGACAATTTGCCACGAGAATGAAAATAAATTTTATGAAATTTATACCAGTTTTGTCAGCCCGCCTCCTGTCCCTTGGAGTTAACAAAACTGGTTTTATTCTAATATTTTTTTTTTATTTTAATATCCGCGGAAAGCTGTCTTTGATATGATGCGATTATACAATATTTTTATTTCAGACAGGGCATCAAGAAAAGAGATGAACCTGGCTGTTTTGCTTTACTCAGTTTGGTAAGTTTAGTTAGATCAGGGATCTGAAGGGATAAGACAATGACCGATAAAATGATATTCATCCCAAATGATGGTACACAAAATACCCCTTCTGTAGATTAAAATTATTAATTAAAATTTACTGAAGTCCTTAAAGTTGTCAAACAAACGAATAAGAAAACGTTATTATAAAAAATTGGGGACTAGTGTATTAAACAGCCAATTGTCCTCCTTCTCTCTAAATTTTATAAATCTCCGGCTATGACCCTCCAAACGACAAGAGAGCACCATTAAACACCCCATTTGTATTTTTCAAAACAAAGTTGTAATTTGTTATGGCAAGTTTAGAGCTCCCCGCAAGGTCTGACGTCAAATTGTCAATAAATTTTGAATATTTTAAAATATTCAGTGAGGGGTGGTTGAGGTTCAATCTAGCAACTGGAGAAATACCATAACTAACAAATGAATCATCTACACTCCCCATATAATTCTAACGAGTATATTTTCTTCATGTTTTTTCTTCTCAAATATATAGGAAACTATCTACTTTTCATTAGAAACTTTTTAAACAAACATTCAACAACATATGAGTAGTATAATAAAATATGATAGAAAAACTCAGTGTAAACCTTTTAGGTTTGGTGATTTTATAAAAATCGTTGAAAATCATTGACTAGCAGCGTAGTTACTTTATAATTACGTCTTTCTGAGGATATTGTCATAAATGTCAGGAACTTTTTGATGATAGAACATAATGATTTGACATAAATATTAATACTACCTGTGACATAATTATATATCAAATTATAGGCAGCTTTCCGCGGATATTAAAATACAAACGGATTAACAAAACTTGTATTAATTTTATGATTTTTATATTAATAATCGTGGAAAATTGTATGCCAAAATAACTGTATATTTTGTTTTCTAGCAAAAAAAATTGTTTTGCTTTAGCTGCGCTAATTATGGACATAGTTGTTCACGTTGAATTACATTTCTAGAAGACACACATCCTAAAACAGATGTGTATGAAACCTAGAAAAATATGATAAAATTTCCAACAAAGGGAAAAGAAATTGAATGTTTTGATAGTTATGCTCTATAGAGTAGTTTTCTTTTTTTCACAAGTTGAACTTTTTAGGACCCACTTTTAATAATGGAATTAGAATAAACGTGGATATTATGATAGGGGAAAAATAGGATAGATGGGGGGTGTTTATGTAGCCAGCTACAAGTTTCAATATATTAGAGTACATGGTAATCTGGTATAAGATCCAAGTAATAATAACACAATCCTTTAATGTATATTATAAGTAAATTATTAGAAGCAGACTATTAACTTTTTTTAAAAAAAAAATATTTTCTAATAAGATTTTTGAAAATATGGCCAATATTAGTTAATTGTCCCGCTTTTAAATTTCATTGCGGTTTCAAGATTAGCTAACGTCATGCTTTAATATTTGTTCTACTATTAGTATATCCTCTTCTTAATTTTTCTTTTTTTTTTACTTTATCATTTCCTCTTTATACAGTATTTTTACAATTAGTGGTTGAAACGTTTGAACCCTCAATTTAATGAACCAACTAATCAAAATTTAATAAAATTTCCCCAAAATTGTTATATTAACAAAAGAAAACAACTATTATAAATCTTTGGGAATTGTCTATATAAAGTTTTTAAGATAAAAAGAAAGGGAGAAGGGGGGGGGCTAAAAGGACATAATCAAAATTGCAAGGAAATTGGTATTCTCTGTTGAAAATTTATGACATGTATTCTAAAGATATATTGGTCCAATAATTCAATTCTTATCAAACAATAATAATGGTTGGAGAGAAAAATTTAAAGAAATTCTTTTAGATGTGTATCAAGCAATGGATAAATTATATATTGGATCTTACACCAGATTTTTATGTTTTCTAATAAAGTAAAACACGCAGCGGTCTAAAATAACGATCCCCACCTTTAACCCTTTACCCATCATCTCTGCTCTTATTGGATGAAACTGACCAATAACTGAGTTCAATGTTAGCAAACTAAATTGACGACAATATTTCCCCTGTCATAATATCCATGTATATTCTACATCCATCTGCGTAGCATCTCTGCAAATAACTTGTTTTCAATACGTCACAGAGAATTAAATTTAATTTTATATTTAATGGATAATATTAAAATACCATACTATTTTATTAATAACTTATAGAGGCTCAAGGGGAACGTAAATTTTTTTTACTTTTGACGATTTCTATTGGGAGAGTTGTAGTACCGGGGGGGGGGGGGGGGGGGGGGGGGGGGGGGGGGGGGGGGGGGGGGGGGGGGGGGGGGGGGGGGGGGGGG
>LS051074.1:8366-19159 GCA_900241095.1 Acartia tonsa | reverse complement strand
CCATTAGGGGTGGGGAAAATTGGGAGTAACAGAAAAGAGAGGCCGCATCCCTTCCCCATTCCCTTTTTACCACCATTAGCCTCAAAACATACTATCCTCCAAAGAGATCCCTAACCAATCAACATATTTCTTAATCATAAATTTTATATTGTCAAATTTTGCAATAAAAAAGAAAGAAAATGCGAGAAGTGTTATGCATTTTATTAAATCTTTTTATAAAAAATCCGGGAAATTTTAAAATTTTCATGGATTTTCTGTTTGTTAGTTGGGGCGCGTAGTTTCAGTTCCCCACGTGACGAGTGGTGGCGACCTCGAGAAAGAAGGAAGGTGTGTGTGTGTGTGTGTGTGGTGCCTTGATGGCCGAAGAAGAAGAACAGCCTCAAAAAGGCGTGGGGGTGAAGTTAGAGGGTGGATTGGTTGTGGACAGGTTCTTTGTCCATCAAATCTTAGAATACCACAATAGGATTTAATCCATTGGATACCATTACATTTACTGTTATATAAATGAGCCTTAGGACTTGAGGACAAAAGTTGTATGTATAGTTACTAGAGTTGGCTGTTTAGCATGGTCCTTTAATACACTAGTCTTATGCAGGGTACGGCCTTAATATCATATATTAAGAGAATTGAAAAATATATCTCTCTCTCTTAACTATCTCTGCCCCCCCCTAATTCCTCTGTGTTTTAGTGTATATGTGTACTACATATATATAACATATATATATGTGTAATTAAAGTTACATTTTTACCTATCTCAAGTGATATTACGACAAATTTAAGCATTTATTAGTGAAAATTAACGTTAAAATGACTTAGTGAACAAACCTAATTTTGAAAAAAAAGTGTGTTTTTCTGTAGTGGTTTATTTTCAGTGATTTGTAGTCATGAGACATGAAGGAGCCTTAAAAATGTAGTTTTTAACTCATTTTTGTCATAAAAAGAGGTATATTTAAAATTTTTATTCGTGTTACAGTGATAGTGCACTTTTAGGAACATCTATTTTGCCTCCAACTTACCTTTTTATTACTCTGATAAATATAAAGTTTTTCTTCCTATTTTGGATCAAAAAGATGTTATTATTGAAACAATATTTAAAACTCAAGCTGCGCCCCTAGATTCTAGGAAAATTGTATTCAAAGAGGAAGAAAAGGGATAGAAAGATAGCTTAAAACCAACCTAGGACTTTAATCTGAAATTAAAATAGCCTATAATTATCAAAGGACCTATGTGAAGCTGAACTAAAATAGAGGACCTAATCAGCTCAGTAGTTTTAAGATCATAAGCTTCAGACAAAATACCATACTTTATAAGAACTATATATTTATATGCAAAGCCATAAATTGGAGGTTGAATATGTTTTTCTATTAAGTGCCGTTTCCCTAGACTTTAAGGGGAAAGAATTAGGCAACTAGAGAAAGCTGTTTTTCCTCTAACGTTTCTGCCAGTTAAATATAAATTTTCTGTAAACCTTTGTTTCCTTAAAAGTATAACAAAAGCTGTACACAAAAAAAGTAAAATAACATAACAATTTGTCTAAATAATGATACATTTTTGACTAGCAGAAAAGTTATGGGCAAAACAGTTTTAAGACTTTTTTAATGTTTTGTTTACTAATTATACGTAACTATTTTTTTATACATCTAAATGTTTGGTATATAGATTTTTAATAGATATTAAAATACCATTGTTGGCTTATACACTGCTAACTTACATTAAAACAAGGATGACAACATCTCTGCAAGCGAAGCTCAAACACATTCGACATACAAACGAACATTGACATATACATATAAGCAACAAAGCATACAAAAATGTCGTCTAAAATTAATCAAAATTTACTTGAATGCAAGGGGGCTTAATACGGATATTCTATCATTTTCAGACTTGATTATAGAGTTGGTTCGTAATAATCAATAATTGCCCAAAAAAATCTAAAAATTTAAAATGTTTTATTCTTAAATGATGATAATAAACATACCTTAAAATGGTTCTAAAAACTATTGAATAATATAATCATAGAGTTGCTATGCTGTAAAGTTTTAAATCGCCGGGATGATTTTGTCATATTTAGTGTGTAAATTTAATATATTGAAACGTTTTTATTCTCTATGAACAGATTTATATTAATATGATCTTCATATTTTGTTAGAAAATAAAACAAATCACAACGTATAAGCAATTTAAATTTAAATCACATGAAAAAAGGGACTTTTTTGAAATTGGGATAGCTTAACCGTCATTTATTTACAGAGATAACATTAATTTGATAATCTACAGTTGAGTTATATAAGATCTCTTAAACGACTTGACTGCCATGCAATTTCGTGGAATATATGAAACAATGCGACTATCATTTAGCCATCCATGTATGATGTATACTGACAAAAAGCAGAGGGGGAGAGGACAATGGGCCGTTTATTATACTAGTCCCCAAAGTTTTATAATAATTTTTTCTTATTAGATAACTTAACAACTTTGAGGCCTTTTATTGAATTTAGGTTGAGCGTTCAAACGTTTTAACCACTAACTTTAATCTACTTGGTAATTTTGTTTATCATCATTGGGAAAGTACATTAATTTTTCTGCCATTGTCTTATCCCTTTTAATATCTGGACAAGAAGCCATATTCATTAATTACATATCTAGTGCGTGTAAAATTCTTTTCAAACTTTTTAACTTTTTAGAATAACTTATATGTTAATTTATATATGTAGAAAAGTTTTCTTAAACAAG
This sequence comes from Acartia tonsa, assembly GCA_900241095.1. NCBI lineage: Eukaryota > Metazoa > Arthropoda > Copepoda > Calanoida > Acartiidae > Acartia > Acartia tonsa. Next base: position 16,426 of record LS051074.1, on the reverse strand, counting down.
GATGACAACATATTAAAGAAGCTTAGAAAAGAAAAAACAAATTCTATTTAGATATTAAAGTTGCTTGTTGAAACCCCCCTCCTTTTAGCAGGGTGGTAATTTTTTATTTGTTTGTTTAATACTTTTAGGTAAGGTTAGGTTAGGTTATAATTGGTACTGGTTAACCCCGCAGGGTCAGAGACTGCATATTTAGGCCCAGCCTGGTTTAGGCTAGCTAACCCCACCGATTATTTACATTGTCCGGTATATGTTTTAAAACAGAAACAAAAATTATAGTTGTTGGATTTTATATTCTTCAATTAATCGTTTTTTAATCCCTGAAAAAAATCTACGACCCTTATATCTTCTCAATTTTAAATTAAAAATTTACGGAGAAATTGATTAATTATCAATGTGTTTATCCCTGTATCCCTGTAAAAAACTAGTTGGCAACCAGGGATCAATGGCCGATAAATTGATTTAAATCCATAATGATGAAACACAAAATAGCCCCTTTCGTAGATTACAATGAATGCTTCAAACATTTGGACACTAAACTTCATGAACCAACCAAAGAAAATTCTAAAAAAAAAAGTCCTTTTGTTGTGGAATAAACAGCCCATTGTCCTCTCCCTCCCTGGTAAAAACTAGTTGGCAACAGTTAGCATAGTTTTAGTTGTTTGTTTGTTTCTCTTTTAATTGGAAGTAGTTTATAACAGTTTGACTTTACCATAGCAGTCAATATAATTAATAATATACAAAAAATAAGGATGACAACATCCATAAAAGCGATGCTCTGAAATGGTAGGACAAACGAACATTAGTTGTTTAATGTCTTTTAATTGGAAGTAATTTATAACAATTTTACTTTACCATAGTAATCAATATAATCAAAAATATACAAAAACAAAGGTGACAACATCCATAAAAGCAGAAATCTGAAATGGTAGGACAAATGAACATTAGTTGTAAAGTTTCTATTTTAAATGGAAGTAGTTTATAACAGTTTGAATTTACCATAGCAATCAATATAATTAATAATATACAAAAATAAGGATGACAACATTCATAATAGCGAAGCTCTGAAATGGTAGGACAAACGAACATTAGTTGTTTGTTTCTCTTCTAATTGGAAGTAGTTTATAATAGTTTGACTTTACCATTTACCAGTAGATAAAATTAATAATATATACAAAAACAAGGATGACAACATCCATAATAGCGAAGCTCTGAAATGGTAGGACAAACGATGATTATTTGTTTAGTCTCTTCTAATTGGAAGTAGTTTATAAACAGTTTGACTTCGCCATAGCAGTAGATAATGATATAATTAATAATATACAAAAAATAAGGATGACAACATCCAAAAAGCTCTGAAATGGTAGGACAAACGAATAGTTGTTTAATTTCTTTTAATTGGAAAGAGTTTTTAACAGTTTGACTTTACCATAGCAATCAATATATTTAATAATATATACAAAAAAAGGATGACAACATCCATAATAGCGAAGCTCTGAAATGGTAGGACAAACGAACATTAGTTGTAAAGTTTCTATTTTAATTGGAAGAAGTTTATAATAGTTTGACTTTACCATAGCAGTCGATATAATTAATAATTTACAAAAACAAGGATGACAACATCTATAAGAGCGAAGTTTGGAGATGGTAGGACAAACGAACAGTTGTTTGTTTCTCTCATAATTGGAAGTAGTTTATAACAGTTTGACTTCACCATAGCATTCAATATTATTGAGAATATACAAAAGTAAATTAAACCAGGGATCTAAAGGGATAAGACAATAGGCGATAAATTGATGGATGATAAATGATAATAAACAAAATTACCCCTTCTGTAGATTACAAATAGTAGTTGAAACGTTTGGACACTCAACCTAATAAACATCCAATCAAAATTTAAATAAAGGATCTTGCTTACCCCTGAACATATATGGTTCTTCTTAACAGTTAAGCTACTTATATGTCCAGGGAAGGTTTACAACTATTCACCCTCCCATGAGAAATCGCCCCTAGAAAAATAATATATAGTAACTCCCAATTAAAACTATAAAATGTTTCTAATTATCCAAAATAGATCTTTATTTCTTCATATAGATTTGATAGATTTGTATAAAGCCAAGAAAACGTTTTTTCATGTTCTATTTAAAGATTAGAGTAAAAAGTTGATTATTATTAACACATTAAACGGCGTTGCCAAATTTAAAAGAAAGTAACTCTCAATACTTGAATGTTTATTACACTAGTCCCCAAAGTTTTAAAATAATGTTTTCGTATTTGTTGGCTTAACAACTGTGGGGACTTTGGTGAATTTTGATGGGTTGGTTCATTAAGTAGAGTGTTCAAACGTTTCAACCCAAATTTGAATCTACTCATTTGGTAATTGGGTGTATCATCATTGGGGATGTCCATCAATTTGTCTTATCCCTTTAGATCCCTGACTATTTACACATGAAACGGGGTTGCCAATTTAAAAAAAAAAGTAACTCCCAATACTTACAAAATTCGAAATTGGAACTTCATTTTATGAACCTTTGAAATCCCTCATTTTATAAATAGACGGAAAGTGTCATGTGTGACGTCATAAAAACACGACTAAACCCATTTATTTTTTAGGGGTTTCCTTTTTCCACTTTTCTTCTCATCCTTCTTTTTTTATACGTATATTTATGACGTCTCACATTACACTTTCTTTACCTCCCAATTTTACTCCCCCAAAAATGAAAAGCTTGGACGTCCTTGCTAAGTATATTTATAGATTTATTGTTTATATGGACTTTTTTCCCCAATTATCCGAATTAGGATTAATTCTTATTTTTAACATGACATTATAAGCAGGGATCGAAAGGGATAAGACAGTTGCCAATAAAATGATGTACATCCCCCATGAAGATGCACAAAATTAGATTACAATTAGTTGTTGACACTTGACTTAAAGAACCAACCAATGTTGTTATGCCAATGAATAAGAAAACGTTATTATAAAACGTTGGGGACTAGTACAATAATCAGCCCAATGTCCCCAATTTTTCCTTGCATTATGAGATACTGTAGTACAATGAAAAAGCTTTTCTATATTTAGAGACAAGTTGTCCGTATGTCTTAAATTCTAATTAATCTTTATATCTTATCATGTTAGATTCGTTCTATTAGTTTAAAACAGAGAGAGAAGGGAAAATATGCTTTTTATTACACTAGTCCCCAAAGTTTTAAAATAACGTTTTCTTATTCGTTGGCTTAACAACTTTGGGGACTTCAGTAAATTTTGATTGGTTGCTTAATTAAGTGTTTAAACATTTAAACCCATTATCTACAGAAGGGATAATTACGTTTTTTATCATTAGCGATGTGCAACAATTTATCGGTCATTGTCTTATTCCTTTAGATTCCTAAGTTTAAAAATTTATACAGCGTAAACTGTAGCAAAAAGCTCAAGAATTCAATTTACTTTTGAGCACAGCTTAAATATGTTGATTTATTAGTAATAAAACTATTTACATACGAGTTTGCAATTATGAGTAATATTATATTACTTAAATAAAAAGAAACAAGTATGACAACATCTATAAAAACGAAGTTCTGAAATGGTAGGACAAACAAATATTAAAACTTGGAGTGTCAGAACTGATAAAGCAGAATATTAATGCATTATTCTAAACAAAAGTGTAATTAAATTTGTTGCAAAAGTTCTTAGAAACAGGATACTGTTTAAGGACATACTTACATTTTTAGAACTTGATTATAGCGAAGATTTGTTATAACATTGTATCTTGTGGTAATAGGAATCAGTATTCTAAAAATAAGATAATTAAAACATACAAAATTCTAACTTGTTTAATTAACGAAAAGAGCTAATTGTCCGTGACGGACGGACCGTTTGTAATTATAGAAAAGCTTTGTTCAGTTGATTGTATGATTGCAGAGCTTCGCTTGCATGGTCAATTTATTCTTGTTAGATTGATTTATATACAATAACTAATCCATTTCAGAAAATCGGATTATTTTAATATCATAGAAAAGTTATTTTGGTGCATATAAAGATAATTCAAATAGAAAAAAAACATCAGGGACCTGAGGGATAAGACAAAGGAGGATAAATTGGTGTACATCCTCAATAATGAACACAAAATAGCCATTTCTGTAGATTAAAATTAGTGGTTGAAACGTTTGAACACTCAACTATTTAACCAACCAACTAAAATTCCCTGAAGTCCCCAAAGTTGTGAAGCCAACGAATAAGAAATGTTACTATGAGACTTTGGGGACTAGTGTAATAAACAGCCCATTGTCCCTTCTCTCTAAATAAAACTTTCCATTGGAACATTTATTTTGACCCTAGCCTTCAGGGGCCTCGTCCAAAAGAGATAAAACACTATATTTATCTCTTGTTAAAAAAGTGAGGGGATGGGGTATCCCTCCTTCAAATAGTCTTAAACCTGCCATGGACCAATATTAATCATTAATATTTAAACAAAAACACCCTGTTACTATAAGTTTTAGGCTTTGACGGACGTACGGACATTAAACAATTACAGAGTAGCTGTTCCCTTAAAACATATTTCGTGTACATTTATAAATATTTTTCTATTTTGGTAAATGTTTTATGTTTATTACCAGAGAGAGAGGGGACAATGGGCTTCTTATTACACTAGTCCCCAAAGTTTTATAATAACGTATTCCTATTCGTTTTTAAAATTTTGCGTGGTTAGTTCATTAAATTGATTGTCCAAACGTTTCAACCACTAATTGTAATCTACAGAAGGGGTAATATTATCATCATTGGGGATGTACATTAATTTATTGGCCATTGTCTTATCCCTTTATACCCCTGGGTAAATGTTTTATGTTTATTACCCAGCTTTATTTGAGAAATAGAGAAATTATTTCAACATTAACTTTGCTTTTAATGTTTTCAGACATTTATTAACATTTAGAAAAATATTTTGTGCAGAAAGGAAGGTTACAATTGGTTGTTTATTACACTAGTCCCCAAAGTTTTATAATAACGTTTTCTTATTCGTTGGCTTAACAACTTTGGAGACTTTAGTGAATTTTGATTGGTTGATTCATTAAGTTGAGTGTTTTAAGCAATAATTTCAATCTTAAGAGGGGGTAATTTTGTATATCATTATTGGGGATGTAGATTACATCAATTTATCGGCCATTATCTTATCTCTTTGGATAAATAAATATAGGTTCTTCTCTTTACTCTGCCTTTGATTTATCATATACGTATTCGTGAACTGGTGTCAAATATTGTTAAGATTTATTTACAGCCGTTTAAGAGATCTTAAAGAGCATGCAAACACAAAGACCTACCATAACTATATTTTTTTTATAATAATAGTAGCTATATAACAATGATGACAACGTCCATAAAAGCGAAGCTCTGAAACGGTAGAACAAACGGACATTAACACTTATATAGTGTCAGAACTGAAAAATCAGAATATAAATGAATCAAGAGTCAAAGCAAAAGTGTAAGTATAGTTATTTCTCGCATCGTATTATAAACAGCTTTCCGCGGATATATAATGTACAATTATATGATTGAAACCAGTTTTTTTAGCCCCGAGGTGCCGAAGGCACGGGCTAAAAAAACTGGTTTGAATCTTATGATTGTACATTTTTATATTCGTAGAAAGCTCGATATAATACGATGCTAGACATAGTTTTCTCGTATGGATGAGAACCGGTTCCTATCTACCGGATTCGAATGAATACGAGAAAAAAAACTTCTTGATACAGGATAATGTTTAACCACATACTTACATTTTTAGGACTTGATTATAGAGATGGACGGACCTACCCTAATTATAGAAAAGCTTCGCTTTGAAAAGCAAAAAAATAATCTACAGTTTGTTTTGTAATTGTATTTTGTCTACTTTTAATGGATACCTCACCAAGACATAAAACAAACAAGGATTATTATGCCTGTAGGTAGGGCAGCAATATCAAACTGGTTCAATATAAAACTTGTCAACAAATCATTTATTATGATATTGGTTACCTCACATAATTTAAGCATTTAATGTTCTGATTTATAAATTCTTGAAAAATTGTATAAATAATCGGACAAATAGAGAAAATTACTGAAATTTAAAAAGCTTATTAAAAGATAATCTTTTATCAGATTTTGATGTTCTATCGGCTGAGTCCCTCGCAACCAAGGGACTCTGCATTCAAAGAGTTAGATAGGGGACAAAAAAATCGCCTAAAACCATCCCGTAACCTATGAGAGCTTCTATTAAATTCGGAACTTAAGTTCGAAAATTTAAGCTAAAAACACGAAAAACTTGTTATAGTAATATTTAATTATCTATCTTCGCTTGTATTCGTTGAGGTCATGCTTGGTTTATTTAAATAATATGTAATTCATTTTTTTTAATCGTTTTTAGTAGCGAAGCTACTCTATAATTCAAAATGTCCGTCCGTCTGTTAGGGACAGAAAGAGGGAAATGTGATTTTCTCAGCTCCTATAAAAGATATATCGCTGAAATTTTCAGGGAGTAAATATGTTAACATTCTTCGTAGTTTTACCAAGTTTCATTTTATTGGGGTGCTAGATCGATTCCTACATTTTTAAAGTTTTCATGATTTTCTCTACTTATATTCAAGATAGACGCCTGAAATTTTTAGTTCAATGTTTTTTGTGAAACTGCTTTTTATTTTTTTTCCGGATATTCATCCATAATTTTTGAGCTTTGCTACTTATGAATGTTGTCATCCTTGTTTGGTTTTGTTTTATAAAATGTTGGTTTTGGTTTACATTGATTTAACAGAAATGCATAAATGCAAGGACATGGATGGAAATCAGGGATCTAAAGGGATAAGACAATGGCCGATAAATTGATTTACACCCCCAATGATGATACACCAAAATTACCCCTTTATGTAGATTACAATCTGTGGTTGAAACGTTTAGAATCTCAACTAATTGAATTAACCAATCAAAATTTAATAAAAGTTCCCAAGGTTGTTGAGCCAACGAATAAGAAAACTTTATTATAAGACTTTGGGGACTAGTGTAATAAACAGCCCATGTCCCCTCTCTCTCCTGTGATAACTAAAAGTCTACCCAAATTAGAAGAACTTTTAGAAAATTGTTAAAACTCTACACATCATATAAGTTTCATAAAAATCAAATTTTTTGGGAGTTTGGTTTTTTTCCTTGTAGCAAATCTCTAGGGGGGGAGGAAGGTATTCCATACCCCAGTTAAAAAGCTTAAAACCTACCCTTGACTGAAAAATAACTTCTCCGAAAATTAAGAATCTTTAATCGTGTTCTTTTATGCACTAAACCTTTTTTTTCAGTTCAACATGGTAACACATTTGCAATGTTATATTTTATTTAATTATGGATAGAAAAATAAAAATAAATGTTTTCAAATCAAAATAACAAATAGGAATGAAACATATATTTTTTTGATCTCATTTTTTATGTGTATAAGATAGAGGGCTATAACTAAGTTACTTTTCAAATATTGGTATAACACATAACTGAAAATTGAAATTTTTTTTGATACCTCCATTCTGGTGATTTTTATTCCTCTAGCTCTAATAGAAGTGGAGATATTAGAAAAATAATTGATGTTGGCACATCATCTTTATCGAAGCGAAGCTTTTCTATGGTTAGGGTTGTTCCATCCTTCCATTTGAATAGCTTTTTTGTTTGTTAATTTAGGCATGTTAGAATTGTCCTAGCAACTTTGCATGATGATTTATATATCAATTATGTATTTAGAAAGCGGAGCAACTCTATATTCATTTCAAAGTCCATACGTTCATTTAAAACATGCTGATTTTTTTATTTTTTTCACTACAAATGTTTGTATATTTTAATTTTCATCAATTTGCTTTTATGGATGTTGTCATCCTTGTTAAATCTAAAGGTAAAAGTCATCCAATATAAACAAGTTTTACAACTTTAATATTTGATTTAATTATCAAGACATAAAAATATCTTTTTTTCTGACAAACTTTTTCTATCTATGTGTTTTTTCTTTTATTCTATATGTTTTTTATCTATTTATTGCAAGAAGGAATATTTCATTTGAAGGGAAATT
>LS051069.1:4380-19728 GCA_900241095.1 Acartia tonsa | reverse complement strand
AAAATTTGGATTGGTGGAAAATGGAGGAAAACACTTGAGAAAATCTTACAATACATTTACACTTCATAACATTCATATATACATAGATAGAAAGATGGATAGATAGATATATAAATAAATGAATAGATAGATTAATATTGAGAAAATCTTAAAATACATTTACACTTCATAACATTCATATAAAGATAGATAGACAGATAGAAAGAGATAGATAGATAGTTAAATAGATGGATGAATGGATAGATAGATTGATTTGGGAATTGAGAAAATCTTGCAACATATTTACACTTCATAAAATTCATAGATATATAGATAGATTGAGAGAAGAGAAGATAGATTAGTAAAAAGATTGTTTTGATAGATAGATGTGATATAAGAATAGTAATTGTTATTTGTTTTTAAATATTTATATCAAAATAATCAAGTATACCTGAATTTTGGAGAGCTTCTGTGGCCTCCATGATTAATAGATCCAAAAAAATGTTTTATGAAAAGTTGCATATTTGTGCCATTTAAAAAGTCATAATCAAAATGAGAGACAAACATTTAAGAGGCTGTGAATAGGGTAATACTAACAGAAACAAAAGAACAGAAAATATAGGGGGGGGGAGGTTTAATGCAATCATCTCGTAATCAATGTATAAATGGCACTTAGAATCCGAATTTTGATCTGACATTTTGCATGAGTAATCTTTGGTAGGTCTATTATCCCTAAATCGAACAAAAAGTTGAAAAAGTAACGGCTAACGGCTCAGCCGTTTAGCTGTTTTTTTTGGCTATTTTTAGGGCAAATCTGTTATAAATTACGTAGGAATCAACATTTTAAAACATATTTTTGCTTTAAATTATTTGAAATGATACAAATTTTTTTTTTGATTTCTAGTACCAGCAACTACCGGCTAGAACCGTTTGAAAACGTTTTGGAGCGGAAAAGAGTATTATGTAAAGATAGGTTTCGTGATGGATTTCCGTTGAAAATAGTCAAAAAATGGCTAAACGGCTGAGCCGCCAGCCGTTAGCCGCTACTTTTCCAACTTTTTGTTCGATTTAGGGAAAATAGACCTACCAAGGATTACTCATGCAAAATTTCAGATCAAAATTCGAATTCTAAGTGCCATTTATACATTGATTACGAGATGGTTGCATAAACCTCCCCCCCCCTTGCATGACCAAGACCATCTATCTCATCATTAAAAGCTTGGCGTATTTAAGCTGTTATTCTTCTGACTTAAAAAGGAATATTATTCTAAAAATCTAGTTTTAATGTTTATTTTTTCATAATAGATGTTGAGCATTTGAAACGTATCCGCCAGGCCTTGTGGTTCATCCTGGAGCCTTTGATGACCAAGAACGAGAACTACTCCTACCCATTCTACCAAGAGATGATACAGAAGATGAAAAATTGCACTGACGCCCTGAACCCGGAGGACGAGATGAGCAACAAGAAGATGTACGCCGTCTGTGATCTGGCCATGGGAATTGTCAGTTCAAGGTTAGTTCAGTTGAAGAATAAGGATTGTTTTTTTTTTGGTCTGTTATTATTTTGATAATTGAATATTTAGGCCGTCATTAAATGTTTTAATAAAACACTATGAAACTCTATTAAAAAGGCTTATTTCTTGTGATGAAACCTTAATTTTCGATTTTTTTTCAAAGTTAGGTTTAATTTGAATAATTGGCCACCGCCTCAATGTTTAAGCGACACACTTGTAATTTTCTCGTATTCGAAACCGATTAATATCCCGTGGATTAGAACCGGTTCTCATCCATACGAAAAAAAACTATGTCTAGCATCGTATTATATCCTTCGGCATCTCGGGGCTTTAAAAACTGGTTTTAATCTTATAATTGTACATTTTATATCCACGGACAGCTGTTTATAATACGATGCGAGAAACAACTATTATCAGATTTTGAAGGCCCCATATCAAGGAATATAAAATTGACTATTTCCGGATGTTTCAATATTATGCTCATGGTAATTTAACTTATGTTTAGGTCAAAGAAGTTTGAAAGAAAGGCTTTCCTGGCAGAGCCTAAGATTCCAGCTCCGTATTTCAAGGTCTCAGATAATCCTAACTACCAAAACTCTGAAGTCTATGTTCCACAAGAAGTTTTATCTTCGGTGAGTAAAACCTTTTTTATTTAATAGATTTTATAAATCCTACTAAAAGGTCCTAGGACAAACGCAGGAGTCCCAAACGTCGGAATGGACAAGCGCAGGAGTTCCAAACGTCGGAGTGGACCCCTACCCCTTGTCCTGGAACCATACTAAAATAATAACTTAATGTTTTTCAACCTTCAAATTTTCAAAATTTGGGTGCATAACTGTCCAAAAAGATTCACTAGTATAGTAGAATCTCAGGGTAATTTTAAATTTCTTTCTCAGGGATAAACAATTTTAAAAATATTCTTTTACTTTTGTCCATATAAAGGCATAATTTGAAGGTTAAGACAAATAAGTAAGGAAGCTGTAACTTTCGCATAATTCCGTATTGTTGTGTGTTTTAAGACACTCTAGTAGAAGTTTGGTATGGCAGTTCCACATTGTACCTCTTAAAAGAAACTGCCATACCAAATCTAGTGCTGTAACTCTTTTTTATAGTTGAGTTCCTTTAGCTTTTAGTTTTGGTTTCATAAAGTGTCATAACCGCCTCCCCACCTTTAAATCATCTAAGACAAACTTACTATTTTCTAATAAAGTTGACCTTTTATTTGCTCTGGACTCTCTTTTAATTTAATGTTAAACCATGTCCCAACTCTACCAAAAAAAGTGTGAGTAATTTTATAGGGGAAAAAAGTTTGTCTCCATTTATTCAAAATTGTCTACGTAATTTGGCGAGAAAACGCGAAAAAAAATTCGGCGGTTCGGCCGCCATTTTTTTCTCACAAATCCACGTTATACCCTATCAAACCAACTGCCATGCCAAATTTTAGAGTTCTACTCCTGTTTTAAAGTCTTAAAATACACATCTTTACGAAATTGTGCGAAATCTACCCTTCCCTTTGTCAAATATTAAGCTTAAATATGCAAATAATAAAAAAATAAAAAACTTATTGCTTATTTAAGTCTTACGGGTTACTTTTTTGATTATTTTCATTAGTTAAGTTAATCGCCTTACTCTGTAAATGATAAGTGCCTTACAAAGTAACGATAGGAACCTTCGTTACTGTTAGGTTTGTCCCGGTTCAAGCCAAAACTCGGACCAGATAACTAAACATTTACACTTGACGTTGGAGGTTTTAAAAAATGTGAATATTCAGGCCGTTAATCAGAAAACAGTTGGATCTGGAACAACAACAACTACAAAGGGTGGAAAGGATGGAGCACACGAGGATGATGACCAGGACCAGGATATGGATGATCAAGGTAAAATATTAATATTTGGGATTTTCTATCTATATGTTGTATTGAGTTTCCAGTTTGTCCTCGAAACTTATTAATATCCGCTGGATTAGAACCAGTTCTAAGCCATACACAAAGACAAATTTCTGTATTAAATCCAGTTTTCTACGAATATAAAAATGAACAATCATAATATTAAAACCAGTTAAAACCTTGCCTTCGGCTTCTCGGGGCTACCTAATAAAACTAGTTTTAATCTTACAAGGTCACAATACATTCATGTAACGTCAATTCTTCTGTGTGAAGAATTTAAATTCAGAGGTCACTTTGAAAAACGTTGCAGTCAGTATTAAGGGTTTTATTTGAAACCATTTTTAATAAATAATCATTAAAAATTATTGAATCATAATTTTTTAACGATAGATGGAGATGCTTCCAGCCTTACGACGACCAATAATTCATCCAACAATTCGACCAGCAACAACCTGCAACAGAACGGACAGAAAGAAGGGGGTCCACCACCAAGAAAGAGAAATCGCGTATAGAGAAACAAAAAGATTCATCTTAGATATTGTAAAACTATTTTTATGAAGAAACCAAAAGTATCATTTAAAAACAGTTTTCTCAACTGTTGGATAATATTGTTAATGTATTTATATACTGACTTTAAATCTAAGATTAGACATTCTATTTATGAGTAGATTTAACTCAACAAACAAGTATAAATATTTTTATAAAAGTTTCATCACTATGAATTAAGTAATACTACATTTGTACCTTCTCCTTTTTTTCATATTTTTATTATTAGACACAGAGATGAAAGAGTAAGATTCTGAAATTATTAGTTTATCCTAAACCATCACCTTTAAGAAAGCTAGAGAAACACCTATGTTTCAATAAATCTATTCAATAGCAATATGTTGAAAATTCTTAATATTGCATTGGCCTATTTTTTTTAGTGATAACTGCTGTAATATTAAAAACTATTTCTAAACAATTATTACACAGAGAAAGTTTCTTTTTAGTCGTTTGGATATTTCTCTAAACTTTCTATGAATTTGATGAAGAAATATTGATATTTATTATTATGTTATATTTGTTTGTCTACCTACCTAGTGATATTTGATAGATTTTTTAATGGAATATGGCATTTAACATTTTTATGCTTGCGAAAATTATACTTTTAAAAGTATGCTAAAGGAAAGAAAATTATTTATTATTTTTTATATTATTTATACTTAATTATTTTGAAAAATTCTCATTTCAAATCAGATATTTTTAAAGCTTAATTTTTTGTGTTGATATTATTATTAAGAAGTTAAGAATTAACACAAGGGGACTTTGAATTTGGTTTTATTCGAGTTCAGAAACCAGTTATCTTAAATTTTTATTTTATTTTTAACAAAACTCAAGTTTTGAGACTCCCTCAATCATTTTCGGTTTTAAGAGTTAATTTTTTTGTTAAGTGGTTTCTGTACTGAATGATGACCTTATCTTGAGGTTCTCCACTGAAAACACTGATGCAAAACCTGTTAACACTCCCGAGTATTAATTCACTGTAAAACTAGACAAGTTCAAACATTATTATTATTATTATGTTATAGTATTGACACCACAGGTCCTGTATCTGAAAATTACTGCATGAATGAAAATGTTATTGATATTAATGAAATGAATGTTCTGCAGACAAAGAATGACTGTGACAGAGGGAAATGATGGGGAGGAACAGGTGTTCAATCATGGTCTTATCTCAGAATGGCACTCAATTGGGTAAGACTAAAAAAATTCATAACCTCATGTATTACTGTATGTAAAATTTTTGACCAAAATTCAATTTCATTTGTAATATTGGTCTGGCCTTTTTGCTTTCCACACTATTCTAATGAAATGTTACAACTGCCGTGAATAGTTCTCTATTTTTTTGTTTCATTGCTTTTTCCGTCTCTATTTATTGCAAGGTCAAGTCAATGGAATCTGAACAAATATCTCCAATGAAATTATTTTGATAAAGAATTTTATTCCGATGCTGATATATAGATCAAAACATTTCATAATTGTAATTTCTAAGAATAAAAAAATCATATAAAACAACCTTTTACAGAACCGATTATGCCTTCTTCCTTGATCTGGTTCGCATTGGCGACAGGCTGGAGATGAAAAGACAAGGTTACTGTCATTGGGCCGTCTTTGTTGGAGTTCAATATGTTATTCTCGAGGAGGACGGGCCGGTAGGAATTTCTAAAAGCGAAGCTTTTCTATAATTACTATTAGGGTCGGTTGTCCTATCGACTTCAAATTTTGCATGGTGATCCCTGAAGTAGTTAGGTAAAGTGTAGCAACTCTATAATCGTTACCATAATGTCCATACGTCCATTTTCAACATGTTGATTTTTTCACTTTTTTAGCAACAAATTTTTATATGATTTAATTATCCGATTGATCTGATTTTTGGTATACTGATTCCTGGGACAACAAAGCACAATATTATAAGCGAAGTAACTCTATAAACAAGTCCTAAAAATGTAAGTATGTCCTTAAACATTATCCTGCATCAAGCAATTTTTCAACAAATTTACTTACAATTTTGCTTCGACTGTTATACATTTATATTCTGATTATTCAGTTTTGACACCATACAAGTGTTAATAGACTTTTTCCTGCCGTTTCAGAGTTTCGCTTTTATGGATGTTGTCATCCTTGTTTTTAAACGAACAGGAAAAAATTGCCCTATCTATTCAAAGTTATAACTTTGTGTACTTGAATCATTAATCAATCATTTTTATGACCGTCCATGACGCGTCACCGAACTCATTAATGTTAATTCAATGTGAAGTTGATTGATATATTTTCTATTAGATTAACATAATTTATTACTTTAGAAATTATCATGTTGTATAATCTATATTCCTATTTTCAGCTTTATCTTGCTTTAATTTATACACTTTGATTAAGCACGTTCTTGTTCCTTGTGTTGTGCACCGTAACAATCCCGCTGATGATCCAAGCATGGCAGCTGGAGCTGGATTCTTAAGGTTTTCTGCTAGCACTAGGTATTGTATATTATTTCCTTAAGGGGTCTATCTATCTGTCTTTCTGAAACTAACAAATGCAATTCCTATACATTAGAGTAGCTACTCATATTTGTACTTTCAATTAAGTGGGAAGGGGGAATCTGACAAACTTAAGTAAAACAAATTTTGAACTGGGCGTACAGGTCTATACCCATTACTCTTACTATTAGTGTCACGTGCCAGACATAGCAGCAGTTGGTACCATTTTAAACGTCTGTAGTATGACGCGGTGTGGAACAGACTCGAACCCTGCACATCCCCGACAACAAGCAGGCACACTATCATTTACGCTAAAGCAGCGGGTCAACAACGTTTACCTAACCTATCCTACCACTTTTAGAATGTCGTCTAAAGGCGCCTATGGTATTGGTGATGTTTGTCTCGAGCCCCTCAGAGATGTCTGGTCTAACAGTCAAGTTAGAATTAATAATAAACTTGATCATAGTTTTGATCCTTTGCCTAGCAAACAAGGTAAGCCAGGCTAGGGGGTCCGGGTTGGACGTTCGTAGCTTCAACCGATTAAAAATTACAATTTGGAGCCAAGAAGATTCATTTTCTTATATTAGTTAAGTTTGCAGATATATACCTTACGATAGTGTTACTACAAATATTATTGTCACAAAGGAAATAGTAGCTTCTGTAACATTGCGTAAAGTTGTGATTAAGATTCCAGTCAAATGCGCATATTAGGTCAAACTGTTTTTAAATATGCGTTTAATTATACTATGCGTTTAAGAACAGTGAGACTTAATAATCCCATTTGACTGGAAGCTTGCTTACAATTTAACGCAATATTGCAGAAGCTATTATACTCTTTTTCCATTAAAAATTTGAATTCAATGCACTTAATTGTACAAAAGATGCATAATAAGGCATTTAGTTTTCTCTGTTGTGTTTGATGTTTTGGATGCTTTCAACACCTCCTATTCTTATTTATCTTGTTTAGTTGTTGAGCGTCTGATGAAGGTGTTGGAGGGTGAGGATTCCATGAGCTTCACCCCTTACAATGTCATGACAAACAACTGCGAACACTTTGCCTCCTGGGCTAGAAACGGCTGGATTTATTCGCATCAAGTTGTGGATGTTGCCAAGAAAGTTGCCGCGGTAAATATTTTTACTTTTAGGGGGGGGGGCTTAAGAAAGTATATCTTTTTTATCAACAAAAGATGGAAATCATTGTAATTGCTTTATTTTAGTAAAATTGTCAAATTACGACGGAAAATTAAAGTGTAGATCAGTTCCCATATTTTCGAAGTTCCCTATTTAACAAACTTTAAGCAAAGTGTTGTAACTCTATTTTATATTAATTCCTTTGTTGTTGGTTTCAAAAAGTAGATATTTACCTCTTAATTTTGTAATGTTTATATATTTATATGTCATATTTATTTTCTCTATTTTTTTACCAAACAGTTGAAATGATATATTATTAATTTAGTTTGGTGTAGCTGCAGTAAGTATATTTTTGCCACGTCCCATGGCAATGGCAGCTGGCATGGCAATGGCTGGATTTCAAGCTGTTAGACAGGTTCAATAACTTATTCTTTTAATCTAATAATAACCGGTCTGTCTTTTATGATCTCGCTAAACGATTATATTGTGCTTTTGTACCTAGTGATAGTTTTAAGTTATTATTCTTGTTGGGGAAGGGAAAAGATGAATGAATGCAATGATATTGATCAGATTGTGGAATTTAATGTTGAATTGAATGTATTGAATTTAATGTATTGAATTTTTAAATATTAAATAAGCCACTAGAGAGTTGATAAATAACTAATATTCAGTAGATTTCGAATGCTTTTTTTCATCATAATTTTATTTTTTTTTCAGACCAGACGTATTGAATGACGGAAATATTCAGAAAAGCAAAAATTTAACATTTATAAACTATTGACCAAATATTTTAATTTTACCAATATTTCATAACAAACATTTATATATTATATATTTACTCATAAGAAAATAATGTAATTACTCTGTCTATAGAATAACTACTCTAATATTTGCTTTGTCCCTTGGTCTATTTAAGTATCCGTATGAGTCACATTTGGAAAAATTAGCCGTACAAAATTAATATAAACAATTCTACCAATTTGCCTTTCGGAATATAGATGTGTCTTATCTGTAAGTAGAAGAGATTTTTCATAAAAACAAATGTTAATATTGTGTAAGGTAGGTATTTTTTTTATTTCTGGAATCTTTTCAACTTTCCTTAAGCTTTGCTTTTTGAGGATGTTATCTTGTTTCTATCCATTTATCAACTGAATATATCTATTCACAGTAAATATTAACTTTACTAGAATAGGATTATTAATATTAAG
This sequence comes from Acartia tonsa, assembly GCA_900241095.1. Lineage (NCBI taxonomy): Eukaryota > Metazoa > Arthropoda > Copepoda > Calanoida > Acartiidae > Acartia > Acartia tonsa. Next base: position 10,993 of record LS051069.1, on the reverse strand, counting down.
GGATTGTTCCACGTCATGGGTTTTGTCAATTATTCTTCCAGCTCTGAATAAATTAAAAGAAACGCGTTTACAAATAAATGAATCTTTAGACCAGCTAGTTTTCTCATAAAAACTTTGTATAAAGCTTTTAACCAAACTCATACAAAACCTTTCGTGGAAATATCCCTTTGGACAAAGATTATGATTGGCATTTTAAAATTTACATTTATTTTTCATTTTAGTTATTATAATTTTGACTTGATAAAATATTGTTATTGTATTGAAATGAATTGTGTCTTATATTATATTAAAAAAAATATTGTATCAAAATTTATATTATGTGATCATAAAAATTGTGATAAAAAATTAAATAAAAAAAAATTCCATCCAAATATGAATTGAAACAGAAGTAATAATAAAGTGTACATTACTGTAATGCTTGGTAGTGAAAGAGGAATATTTATGAACGAACGAAGAAAAGTTTTCTACTAAAATGTTAAAGCTTTTCATCAATTTATACTCAGCAAAAAAAATGGCGGTCAGCTGTTTCTTCTCAGTTCCACAATATTCCCCATTAGAGCAACAGCTATGCTAAATTTTAGCGTTTTACTCCTGTTTAAAGTCTGAGAAAACATGTCATTACGGGAAAAGCTTAAACGCCGCCCCTCTTTATATATTTCCCATTGGTTTAAACGTCAAAAGCTTTGTTTTGGTCTAAATTCTATCATCATTTGTGGATTTATTCACTTTTAATTAAAAAATCGCATTTAACGACCAAAAATAGCTTAACATTCAATTATTGTTCTAAGAATTGTAAAATAATCATATACCTAATGGAAAAAAGTTTTATTTAACAGCATGATGTAGAAAAACTGTTATACCTCTTTTGTTCACAAATATTTTCACTTAAACCTCTAATCAAATATGTAATAATTATCTAATCATTTAAATATGTCTAGTTACTCTAATCAAATGTTAACCCGGTTTATTTATATTCAAATAGAATTCAATCAAAACCAAAGAAAACTTTTTAATTAGCTCTTTACCTACTTAAAAATCTTATTTAAATATTTTCAATTTATTGAAAAATGCATGTACATTGTACGTACATCAATTGACTTTTATGTAATTTAAAATGTAATACATTACCTAATAAATTTTATATGATAAAATTGTTAAAATTTCAGAGCAATAATGGCGTTAAGACGAATAAATAAGAGTTTATTAAAAATACTTTCTTCTGGCAAAGGAATGATTATATTTTAAGTGTTTTAATGAACGTGGGGTTTGTCGGTCTACTGTTGGTTCTTTCAGGAGGAGGGGGGGTGGGGGTTGACGAAAAGTAATTGTTTAATCTAATGGGAGTATGACACCTGCCATATTCAGGCGAGAGTGATATCAGTGACTAAGCTTATGTTGAGAATTAGGTTGAAATGTACAAATGTCAAGTACACCAACTCTTATAATACTATGGTGATATATTATATAGAACAAAAATGGCCTGGGGTATTTTGTATAAAAAAGATATTGATTATTCGTTTCGGTCAATGGTAAGTGGGTTAAATAAAGCAATACTTTTGTTCCATAAAAAACACTGTATAAGTAATATTTGAATAAAGATAATATAATGAAATACTCCAGATTGTTCTCGAACTATAATAGTACCTCCAGATTTTAAAGTAGAAAGAACAATTCAACAAGTTGTCAGCTCCTTGTCATTTGTAAGTTTGCTATTTTTTTTGTGAAAATAGCAAAGCTACTCTATAATTATTATTGTCTTGACGATAAGCTTTTACTCTTCTGCCATTAACTAGTGGATTTGCCCCCCACAGGATCTCTAGGGACACATTAAAGTGAGAAGGGGGGGGGGTAGGTCGACTCACCACCTTTAGTAAACTTTTAGTAACAACAATGTATGCATTTTATTAGTAAGTATTCTGTATTAAGCAGTTTTCAACTTTACCTAAATTTTGTTTTGACTTACACAGAAATTTATTTAGCTTATTCTGGTCTGACACTCTACAAGTGTTAATATTCGTTTGTCCTACCGTTTTAGATTTTCGTTTCATGGATGATGTCATCCTTGTTTTTATCTAAATATATGATGTTTACCATTATATGCAGCGTTTCGGAGCCGTTTGATTTTGGTGCGGCTCCGGCCTAAAATCAAGAAAAACTCGACATATTTTTTCCCCCAAAAAAATATTTTTTATTTTTGACTTTTGAAGGTTTTAAAAGTTCAACTTTTGATAAAAATGGACTTAAAAAACTTAAAAAGAGCATTTGCACATGACAAAACAGAGTTACCAAATTATAATTTATAAAAAATCTCTATTTATCTAGTCCGGAGACGTTACGAAAATTACGGCTCCGGCTCCAGCAAAATATGGCGGCTCCGAAACACTGATTATATGTATATAAGGGGGAGGCGGATGTGCCACTTTTTGAAACCAAAAATAAAACGTGCATTATCTCAGCCCATAAAAGAGTTTCAGCTCTAAAATTTGGCACAGCAGTTGTTTTTGTGGAGAACCATATGGAACTGTGAAGAAACGGCGGTGGAACTTCCGCTCCCGCCGAAAACCGCCGTTTCCCGCCGAGATTTTTTTTACCTCTTCTTGCCTTAATAGACAATTTTCAATATTCTGAGTTAAACTTTTTTTTTCATAAAAATTTCCCTTATATTTTTACTTGACACTTTTATTTTAATATTGACATGTTTGAAATATTACAAGTGTTACGTGAAAATATAAGGGAAATTTTTATGAGAAAAAAAGTTCATCTCAGATAATTTAGAAGTGTCTTATTTGGCGAAAAAATTAAAAAAAAAAATTCGGCGGTTTTCGGCGGTTCCGCCGCCGTTTCTTCACAGTTCCATATTGTTCTCTGCAAAAACAACTGCTGTGCCGAATTTTAGAGCTGTAACTTTTATGGGCTGAGATCATGCACGTTTTACTTTTGGTTTCGAAAAGTGGCACATCCGCCCCCTCCCTTTTTTGGTACATTTCAATTCTATCTTTGCTTTTGGATTAATTTTGTTCTTTAAACTAGGATGTTATTGGTGGCCCCAAGTATTATGACCCTGAACAGTATAACAAAGCAAGAGAAGAGTTAATGTCCATTTTACCAAAGTCACAAGATGAGCTTCCACCAAGGTTAATAAGTAGCGTAGCTACTCTACAGTTCGAATTAAAGGGTATTCGGCTACTATTTAAGGTGGACAGCTTTAAGTTCTGCAAAAAAAAAAATTTACTTATTGTTTTATGTAGTTTTATTGAAAACTTTGAATAAAAATCATAGATATTCAGATATTTTTTATCTTTTTAACAAAATTATAAATTCTTTAGGAAAATGTTGGACAGCTACGACGCTGCCTTGATACCACTTGGATCTGATAGAATTCTTAGAGACAGGTAAAATGATACAAGATCAATTTTGATGATCTCACCATTTATATTATTCAATATGCTCATATTTCACAGGGTTGGCATTTTATTACTAAATCGGATTCTGATAGGATTGTCTTGTATTTAGGGGCTTCGGATCTCGGATGGATTCGATCATCTAAAAAAGTCCAAATTTATCTGGTTCTCGGATTCATTTTTTTATTTTTGTTCAAAATTGGCGGATTTATCATGTTCATAATGCTATCCTTGATTTTGAACTTTCTGAAGTATGTTTTAGAGTCAAACAATACCTTATTTTGTAGAGTCCTGTATTTCGTGTTTTGCCTTATGAAAGCCCAGAATCTTGCCATTTTAACCAAACCTATCCTCATTAACTCATCTCAAAACATTTGAATCTAAAACATGTATGTTTTTATTCTCGCAGGCATAATAAAAAAGTAATTTTTTTCTTCAAATTAATAAAGAAAATTTAGATATTCTACAATCCATGGAGGAGTAAGAATTGGTCGCTTGCTGGAGGATATGGATATATTTGCTGTACATTTAGGTATCTTTTATTAGGGTGCTGCCACTTCTACCACTAGCAAAAATACAACCACTGTAAAAAAGTGGGTCTGTATTTTTGGCAATATTTTTTTTATTCACTATCAAAGTAACACCTTTACCGCTATTATAAACAAGAACAGTTTCATTGTCATTTTCACACCCATGATTTTCAACGAGGCTGTCAAATTCAAAGTTATCATGATAAAATGACACCTATTTTTATATTAGAATTAAGTATATTAACCAATCTTTTATTTGGCTCTGTTGAACATGACTAGTGCACCTTTGTAATTGTATCATCATTTCAAAAGAAGGTGTGCAAAGTTTTATTTGTCGGAGTTTGTTTCTATGGAATATGTTGTATATTTTAATCCACCCCTTTTTAAAAATATAAACAGCAGAGCTAGTCGGAATTAAATTCATTACATCTTTGGATCCTCTACCTAAGCTAGAGTGTATATAATAGTTTTACACCTATTGATTTTACCTTTTAGTTTCTGTTCTTTTAAAATGAATTAAAATTAATTTTAGTATTCAAGCATGTGTTGAACCCTCGCCAGAAGGGGGGAATGGCCTCCCCGTTCTCAATTGTGACGGCTTTGGTGGATCAAATTGATTTCACAGGAGAAATTCTTTCTGACACAGATATTAGAATATCAGGTATAATACAGTTAAAATTGATTTTTTGAAAATTAATACCGTCAAAAAAGGTAGGTATATTACAAACTTTTCTGGCCTTATTAGGAAGGAAAATTTTTCGTTTTCTTGTGAAGAGTTGGGATTTGGTGGTTTACACCCCCCTTTCCTAAACTAGGGGTGACGTAGAATGCCTCAAAAGTTTAATTTAAATGCATCAGTGATGTAATTTGCTTGAGCGGAAATATCTTGTATTAGGTCATGTAACTTGGGTTGGCAGAAGCTCAGCAGAATCCACTCTTTACCTGGAACAAGTCAGAGATGGACAATGGAAGAAAGTGACAGAGGCCAAGTTTGTCCTAGTGGCTAGAGATCCTACAAATAGGTTTCCTTATTAAATACTACATTTTTAATGTGATTCATCTTCAAACTTATAATACTTGCCCCTTTCATATTATCTCTGCAAGAAAAGATAAGAAAATATTGATTTAGTACTTTTAATTTGATACTAGTCAGTTAATTTCTATTGCTTAATGCGTAGAAACATTTGTTATTTATTTAGTGGAAGTGCTGTAATAAATCCGTTAGAAACAACTACTCCCGAAGAAAAAGAAATATTTGAAAAGGGCGAACAAAATAAAGTTAGGTAAGGTTTTTAATTCAGAGTTAATAATGGAAAGCCCTATCGCCCTATATATTGTTAACTAGCGGATGCGCCCCTAGCATCGAGAGGCTCTATCTTCAAAGAAACAAGGAAGGACAGAAAAATAGCCTAAAGCCATCCAAGGACCTATCTGAAGCTTCACTGTTAATGAGGACCATATCGGTTTAGCTGTCAGCGAGATCCTTCGCTACAAACGGAAAATGCTTACTACTTTATATAATAGGACTGAGGCAACACAAAAATTCATTTAAACTTTCGCTTTTATTGTTTTTTTTTATCCTTGCTTAAAAAATAGCTTGTGTTAAATCTATATTTACATTAAACCTTATTATTTAGGAGATATGCAATGTCCCAGGACTCTCTATTCCGTGTACCACCCACAGTGGCTGAACAGCAAATCATCCATGAATTCTTTATTCGAACCGTTGACCACAAGGCCATGAGCTTCAAGGCCCGGATTAAGCCAGATAACTCTGTGTGGATGGAGGATGCCAAGCTCAAGAATCTTATCATCTGCCAACCTGAAAATAGAAACCGGTTTAACAAAATTTTTGGTGGATTTATCATGCGTCAAGCTTTTGAGTTGGCCTGGGCAAATACTCATGTGTACGGCAAGTGTCGACCTTTTATAATACACGTGGATGATATTTGGTTTCGTAAACCTGTGGAGGTCGGGTCTATGCTATATTTCAACTCACAAGTTTGCTACACAGAGGATAGATATGTTCAAACTAGAGTTTCTGCAGAGGTTAGTATCCTATTTCAAATATTTTATGGTGATTCTTGTAAAAAGTTGCATATTTTTTTCTAATTTAAACCTCATTTTGCCCATATTCCCATTCATGATTTATTTGTGCTTCGTTACTTATGGTTGTTGTCATCCTTTTTAACTATTATTTTACTATGTGTTGTCAGGTTGTTGATCCAGAAACTGGGCGAATGTCTGTCACAAATGTGTTCCAGTTTACTTTTGAGCTGAGGAAACAAGATCCTCCACAGATTATTCCAAAGACTTACCACGAGGTATTAATAGTCGAGTATTTTAGCTTTCTAGTTTTTTTTATGGATTTAGGAATAAGACATTGGGCGAGAAAGTTTCTTGTTAAGTTGCTTGTGCATTTTTGCATTAGGATTTTTATTAACTTTTAGCTTTCTTGGATGTTGACTAGTTTCAGTCTCGGCGCAAAATTGTCAGCTACTAGATTCCAATGGTACTGTAAAGTAATAAGAAATACATTTAATATATATGAAAGAATGCCTTTTCTCGTATTTATTCGAATCCGGTGGATAGGAACCGGTTCTCATCCATACGAAAAAACTATGTCTAGCATCATATTATATCCAGCTTTCTACGAATATAAAAATGTACAATCATAAGATT
>LS051068.1:9049-20753 GCA_900241095.1 Acartia tonsa | reverse complement strand
TTAAATCATTGCTCGGAGAGCTGCAAATTCCTAAATTGACATTAATTGAATTAAAATCGAAGAGATTAAAGGTACACTAAGCGTATTTATCATTTTCTACATGTTCTCTTAAGAAGCGCAGCTACTCTAACAATAAAAAATGTAAGACGTCCGTATACAAGTATATCCTGGTATGTTGGTATATCTATAAATATAGTAACAATATCTTTATGTGTGCACCGAAGGATCTTGCAAACCACTGAACCGATATGGTTCTTCTTATAGGTCCTGAGTAGGTTTATAAAAATTTTTAGGGAGGTTATTATCACCCTCGCCCCTAGAAATCGCCCCTGGAAAAAAATTACCTCACAAATAGTTTTTTCTTTTAAAACTAAATTAAAAAATGTGTTGTCTAATTCACCTCACTCTCCCCTTCAAATGTCCTTAGAAGCCTCTAGGGGCGTAGCCGCTTGTGATAACTAAAATAGGAATCGCTCTGTTGTAAAATAAAAAGATAGGCTGCTTTTTTACTGCTGTTCAGCATGATTTATTTCGTTGTGATATATTACATTTAAACTAAATCTACACATTTGCACTTCGCTGTTTTTGTCACAACATTATTATTGTTCCTACTGTACTACTTATATGAAGTATTATCCTTGCTATCATAAACGTTAATATTTTCAACTTGACCCCTAAGGATAATTAAAGTGCATCATTAATTTGTTATTAATTAGCTACTCCCTAAACTATTTCGACTTTTTTCTATTATAAATACAAGGATAAGACAATGGAGGTATATAAATTCCCCCCCCCTTCTCCTCCAGAAAATCCTGCTTTTTCTGTTCAGTATTTATTTGGGTACAAAAGAGTTGTAGATTAATATTGTCATCAATTTTCCCTTCCTTTCTGTCAATAAAATGAATAGTATGGATTCAAAACCATGTCTGCAGGATAATAATCGGTTCACAGCCATAATGAAAAATCACGTATAGCATCGTATAACAGATACATTTCACTAAAATAAAATCGTTATATTTATACCAGTTTTAATCATAAAATGAAGATGATTAAAGTCCCTTAACAGATTATGACGTCATGTGATAGAATAGCCAATGAGAGGCTACACTGTAATTGACCAATGGTAAAATTTATGCTGGTCTCTCATTGGTTATTCAATCGTATGACGTCATAATCTGTGGAGGGACTTTAATCATCGTCCATAAAATTCTTTATTTAAATATCCGCTGAAAGCTGTCTATCATACCATGCGATAAATAACTATTCCCCTCTATTGAAATTTATAAATTTCTTCATAGGATTGATAGATGATAAATAAGTCTCAAGGGTGATGTTATCCCATCAATTTAAACAAATTTCATTTTAATATAATTTCATGCTGCATTCCCCCGAAGATCCTAGTTCCCGCACCTCCTCATTATTAAAATAAATAAGAAATAAGGTGGAGGGGGAGTTTTTTAATAATAGTAATACTAGCGGATACACATTAGCTTCTATGGGGCTCTGTATTCGAAAAGATAGAGAGGGGCTTTAAATATAGCTTAAAACCATTCCAAGACTTTAATCTGAAAGAATACTAAAACCATCACAGTAGCTATATAAAGCTTTTTTTAAAGATAACTCAATTGGTTTATTGAGATCTTAAGCTGCAGACAAAAAACCGTAGTACTATTGTACCTAATGGTTATCATTTAAAACTCGCTTTTACGCATAGACAAACGTGCTGATATATCTGAGATATAGAGTAGCTATGCTATATTCAAAAATGTAAATATTAATTTCAAATTGTATGGTCCTTGTTTTCTTATCAAATACTGGAGTACACTTTATATTATACTCCATCTCACACTTCTCTCTGGAATTAAATAAATTTTACATGACATGTTTGGTGGGGATATTCATACCTAATCATTGAAGGAAGCCTTAACCATCACGGGTTAGTCTAACTAAGCCCTGGGGGGCCCTAACCTGTGGTGTCATAACCAAGCATGGCTACCCATCACCCAATATAACCTAACCCAACTTGAACTAAAGTAATGAACAAACAAACTAAAAATGAGCCATACCCCCTTACTTGGAATTTATTTCAAAATAAGGGGTAAGGGTTTCTTGCTCGAATGGGAACTTTAGAAGAAATTCATTAAAAACTTATAACACTTTCGTTACATCGCCTTTTAAGGGGCGTTTCGTCATATTTTCATATTAGCTTTTTATAGGGTTATTTACGAGGCCATTTTTCTAACACTGTGGGGCAATCCCCAATCTAACCTAAAATAACCTATCTAAAGCTATTGTGAAAATACGGAGAAACGCCCCTTAAGAGTTGATGTCACGAAAGGGATTATATCCGCTTATTTTCTTATGAATGAATTTTTTTATCCAATCATTTCTTTTTGGGGTTAGAATACTTTAAGAACTTAAAATTAACTGATCAATTAAAATGATTTTATGTAAAATTTTCCTGTATTGAATAGTTTTCCCAGGCTTGCAGCTCTTCTTATCCATGTCAGGTTTAACTGACTCACATCTGAACAAAAAAAAAATTCGTTTCCAAATACATGATTCGTGTTTTCCCTGAAAATGCCTTGTTGAACCCCAACCCCCACTTTTATTGTGAACTAAATTGAAAATATGCAGGGGTGGTTTTATATTCATTTTAAAGTTGTGTTTGGGGCATAGCTAAATTAATATTCTTTTTTAACAATATTCTACTTTGTTTGCTATTTACTTAGATGTCCTTGATTTACAAAACTAAATTACCTATTACGGGAAATATTATTAAAAACATTTATACCGCAGATAGTAAATATAATTACTTAGGTATTTCCATATACTTAAGACGTTTATGACCAAAAAGTTAAATTGAATTTCTGGTGTTTTCTTTAGATTAATATTTAGAGATAATTACTCTTTCTACCGCTTTCAAACATTAAATATTTTTGCTTTTATTTATTATAGAAATAATAACATTCTTTTAAGTAACTAGTAGTTGTAATAACATGAAAATATGTTGGGATATCTCAAGAGACAATCAACACTCCCAATCATGAAAAACAAAACTACCACTCATGTAGATATCTTTATTAATGGATAAGTTTGGAAACTGCGAATTATTTTTACAACCCATTTAAAATTGAATTAAAGTCCCTTAATTTTTGGGGCAAAAGAATAGAGAATGTTGGGACAAGTGGGGGATCATTTTCTTCTAGGGGCAAGAGTCTTCGGTGGATTGTGGTATCCTCTCCTAAAATAACCTTCCCAAGACCTATAAAGGAGAACTATATCAGTCTAGTGGTTAGCGAGATCCTACGATACGGACAGACAAACATACAAACAGACATCCTGTTACATATTATTTTACCTGGTGATATCTCTGGTTTTGTTGACAATCTCACATCTAGGCTCCGTGATATTTCTACAAAACTCTTTGTCCTCAAATCTGTACTCTGAACGCTCAAGTATTTTAATAATTGTTTTACAGAATATTGTATGTTTCTCAGGGAGGGTGGGCAAATTGGGTTTTTTATTACACTAGTCCCCAACGTTTTAAAATAACGTTTTCTTATTTGTGGACCTAACAATTTTGGATACCGGATTTTTATTGAATTTTAATTGGTTGGTTAATTGTAAAATAATGTCAAATAGTTTCAACAGTAGGTGTAATGTTGTGTATCATCATTGGGGATGTACATCAATTTATCGGCCTTTATTTATTTATCATAGTAAGGTTGATGTTTATTAGTAAGGGAATTTCAAAGTTTCAGAAGCCTGCTTAAAATATTAATGAAAAAAGTCACGTGAAAGACGGACAAACTGCAATTGGTGAAGAGATAGGGCGACGGACAATCAGACGAAAGAACTTATATGGAAAATGTTAGAGTAGCTTCACTTGCAAAATAAAAGCGTTTTCTGAAAAACTTGAATTACCCTGTAAAGCTATATTCAAAACAGTTTATCTTAATTTGATAGTAAAATATAAGAAATATGCACAGATAAAAAGTACTTAAACCTCAATAAACGAAGATATAAAATAAAACCCTCGATAGTAAAGTACACCACCTTATATTTAAATCCTAAATGGGATCCTTTACACATTTAAATGCTACTAAATCGGATTTGTAGAGGGATCGATATTTGCAGTTATAACCAAGGATTACACCATGTATATGAAAGCACAGAACATAGTTTGAAACCGATTCTAACATGCCTAAATGAACGATAATACCTTTACAGGCGGATTTGAAGTTTGAAATTCATAGATTAATTCTAATTTGACAAAATTAACGATAAGAGTTACCCATTACGGACGGACGGACGGACTGACCCTAATTGCGGGAAAGTGTGTTTTAAAACACATTTTTTACGAAAATACTCAAGAATTGCCATAACCATGTCTGTGTTGTAGTAGTACAAATATATTTTTAGGATCTAGTGAAGTTCACGGAAAAATGTTCCTGGTAACTATTGTCTTAAAATTTCTATGAACTTTAAAAGCTGCTGGCTGTTAAGCCGCCGAATGTTATATTGAACGACTATTGCTACTTAGGGCTATATCACAAATTTATTTTTCAGTATGGCTTCCATACAAATAAATATCCGCTAGATTATAAACGGTTCTCAACCATACTGTAAAATCATGTATAGTATTATATTACAGACAATTTTCTTATTAAAAAATAATACCAGTTTTGTTAGCGGCCAATCGGGGCTAACATAACTGGTTTTAATCTTATAATGTTTCATTTTAATATCCGCGGAAGGCTGTCCATAATACGATGCGGCTGGTGAGTCCTGTGCCCCAGTTTCCCGGGAGTATAAATGATAAAATATTGATGTGATATATTCTGTAATCTTTGGCGAGACATCAACATATTTCTCACTTCAATGTTTTTCTCATACATATAGTCAGAATGGTTCAATTGTTTGGTATTACAAGAGTATGGTTCCTTGAAAGTAGTTGGGCTTTCAATCTAAACCCGCGACTGTAGGGTAACACGCAGTGCATCCGCTCGTTATCGTGAAGGTGATATTTTATTATCTCGGCCAACATCGCGTCATAACCAAAGACGTTAAAATTGGTTCCTTTTGATGCTGTGTCAGTCAGGTGTGTGACATAAATAGTTAGTGTAGAGTAGGGGGAATGTTATTACCCAAAATATTCGCAACTCATTACCTTGCACAGTTAGGATTTCCAGACAAAGATCGTGCAATTAAAGGGTTGGCTGTCTAGAGGGCGTGTGACCATATAATCATGCACAGTTATTAGGCAAGATTTGGTCTAGAAATGCACCAAAATAAGATCTAGTTGTGTATTCTGTCCTCCTCATACAGTACAATCGTAATGTTAACTCACTAAAAGCTTATTTGTACAATTGATCGATAGATAATTTTTAGGGAAGTTTTATATTAATATAGCTTTTAGGGCTGTAATTGGGGAGGAATGTTGTGCCCTCATTAGAAATATGACCCTTACAAAAAAAACAACCCTCAACCAACCACCCACCCATGAAAAATTAAGTTTTTTTAGGTTGTTATGTTCTTTTACAACAGATGGTACCAAAATCTTAAAATTTAATCATTCAGCCTCTTACAATCTGAATAATCCTGACTCAACAAAAGTTTTGTTTTTGCATTTGTTTCAACGTTTCTGGTTTTTTCTTTTAAGCTCTTTTTGGTTGAATTTATAACTTTAAAGGATTATATAGTACCTGAGTTTAAATCTTTATAATTAAAAATTTGGGACAGACCTCCACCCCCCTTCCTCACCCTTAAATTTCAATAAAACACTGATGACAAAATCCCATAAAGCGAAGCGTTTGAGCTCAGATAATAGAACAAATGAACATTAACACATAAGTAGAGTGTCAGAACTTAATAAACAAAATATTAAAAATATAACAAAAAAAGCTGCTACGCTTTCTAGTTTCTGCCTTAATATTGTATCATGAAAAGTTTGAAATCGATAGGACAATTTGAACATGCTTCATTATAAAAACGTTTTATGTTTTATAGAAAACGCCTATAGAACATTTCTTTCAGTGTTTTACTTTTGATATATAAACAATTTTTTTCGCACAAATTTTATAGGCCTTACAAGGCATTTTAAAGTTTTATAAAAAAAATTTGATTTTCTTTATACAAGGGCTCGATAGCCGCAATTTTTATTTTGATAGGCGGCATGATAGTGTTTATTCAGCATGATTAATAGATATTTAAAATGAATAAAAATTATAAGATTAAAACTCGTCTCTAGGGGCTAACAAAACTATTATTAATTTTATGATATTTATTTTAAAACGAAGCCAAACATGATTTTTTAGTATAGCATAGATCCGGTTTTAATATATTTAGTATATTTATCAGTTTCGAAGCCATACTGAAAAATGTTTTTTATTTAAAGTGTTCGTCTGCAACAGCACCAGAAAATTCGGCTGCTTTTGGCGGCTCCGGCCCAGTGGGCTAAAACTGCAGTGGGCAGCTGCAGATTAGACAAAATTATACTAGAACGTGACTGCGACTGCTGAGCCATGGTATTTATCCGAGCACATGATAATTATAAAATGATTTACAACGGCTATAATACTTGCATAGTTTTTGTGGACTAAAAAGTTGTATAAATACACACATACGCTGGGCCTTGCGATAAGAAACAGTAAACTAGATTTTTAAATGTGATGCTTTTATGCAATAAGTGTCGGTCCGTACGTCCGTCCGTAACAGTTAGCTCTTTTTGTTGATTTAAACATGTTAAAATTGTCCTATAGATTTCAAACTTTGTATTATTATTTCTACACCGATTTAGGAAGAGTAGCAACTTTATAATTGTTACCAGAAAGTTCGTATGTTCATTTAAAACATTTTTAACTTTTTGACAACATCTTTTTTGCATGATAAATTAACCTTTTCATTTGATTTTATTTATGTGCAATTTTAATTAGATTTACAAATAATTATTCTGCTCTACAAGAGTTATTGTTAGTTTGTCCTTCCTTCTGATTTTAGAACACCGCTTTTATGGATGCATCCATCTTTGCTACAACAACACTTTACTTTAATCCGAGTAAGTTTGTTCGTAACTAATTTTTCGTATGTAGAAAAGTTATCTGTTTTTAGCTTTTTTAATTAACATCCGCTGGATCAGAACCATTACTTAGCCATACTTAAAAATCTTGTATTGCATCGAATTAAAAAAAGCTATTATCAGATTCGCTCCCATGAATATTGAATTATTCTTTAGGTAAATTTTATCTTTTTCACAATCTAATATTATCTATTGTTAAGAAAATTACATTTATGCGAGAACTTAATTCTTAAAAATTACTATAAAAAATTGTTGTTAAAAGCAAACTATTATGTATATACCAATTACTTAAGTTTAAAATTAACTTTTGATAAAAAAGATAGCGCGCCCTTTTGCTTAATCTTGCCTAAGCCCCTTTTTCTCAAAGGTTTAAATAGTGTTCATAAAAAGTGTTAAAACTATTTTTTTAAAGAAAAGCAACATAAATTCATGTATTGGCTTAGAAACCTTGTAATAACCGTTTTTCAGTCATATTGAAAAATCATGTACAGCATCGCATTTCAGACAATTTTCCTAGAATATTAAAATAAAAATCAAAAAATCAATACCAGTTTTGTTAGCCCGTTCCTAAAAAACTGGTTTTACTTTTCCATTTCAATATCCACGGAAAGCGGTATATAGTACGATACAATATATGACAATTAATACCTTTTCCTTACTCTGAAATTGTTAAACAATAAACATTTAATATCATCAAAATTTGAATTAGATCAATTTCGATCTCTACAATTCAGCGTATGAGAGACTGCTAAAGAAATATAAACAGTATTCTAACCATGGCTCGGCAGCCGTGCATCAGCCGCGACTAAGCCTTAAATTTAAACCAGTTTGAATGTTAGAATTTTTTTCAAGGGGATATAGCCATTTTTGAGTCAGGTTTAGACTTTCAGCTGATTTTTAAAAGTGTAAAAAGTTTATTTCCCTGGGGATTACAGGCGGCTGCTTCTCGGCTGCTGAGCCCTGATTAATATCTGGTCTGACAATAGGACAAACATACTCCAAATATAGACACAAAAAATGTTGGTTATAAGGTATAAACTTTGGTAATACTTCAATTTTTGTGCTCATAGCTTAGGGGTAGGAAAAGTGAAGTAGTAGATAATTAAAAGAAATTACACAGCTAAAACAAGTATGTAATATGTATGTGTGTATACAAAACGAATGCACTATAAAAAAAAAGGTTTAAAAAATATGTTCACAAGTAGAAGTACAGGAATAAGAATAAAATTCAAATTCAGTAAATAAACAAGTAAACCCGGTTAAATCAACAAATGTAGTTAAATATTACAGAAGTAAAAAAGATTATAATTTAAAAAATGAAATTTTAGAGTGTCTGTTTGTATGTATATGTTTCAGTGGTAAGGATCCTGGTCCAATTTTTATATAAATTTTCTCAAGCTTCCCAAACTTCTGATTTTTATGACATCTATATCCTTTAAATAGTATATCATTTTCAAAAGAAAAAAAATCTATCAATTTAGTATCAATTATAAAATAATAAAAATATATAAAAAAAAAACATCAAACAATATGTAAATGCAGAAATGCTTTATCTTATGAGTAAACAGATAAGAGATACTTAAATTTTCAATAACAAAAACTGAGAAATGGTTTAACTAGCTATTAAACAGTTAGGGAGTTGAATCCATTTTTATAGAAGCAGAAATAAAATCTATGATTACGGTTTTGACCCTCTAAAAAACGTAATCTACCATTCCACTTTCCCCTCTCTTGGTGATAATATCATCAACGCCGATATGATTTTTGTAATCTACCATTCCAATTTTGCCTCTCTTTGTGTTGATATCATCAATGCCAAAACAATTTTTGAAATGTACCATTCCACTTTCAAGAGAGGCGAAACTGGAATGGTGGTTCATACTTTTAACATCGACATAATTGAAATCATATATACTTTTTTTAAATTATGTTAATCGTAGGAATATATAAAATACTATTCATAATTAAAATTTTTTTATGTAAAATAAAGATAATAACTAGAATATACAATTACTATTATGTCGATTTAAATAAGGAAATCAATGTTTATGAATACGCTTATATGTAAACATAAATGTTCCACTCCAGTTTCGCCTCTATTGAAAGTGGAATGGTACATTTCAAAAATCATATCGGCGTTGATGATATCATCTCCAAGAGAGGGGAAAGTGGAATGGAAGATTACGTTTTTTAGAGGGTCACAACCGTAATTATAGATTATATTTCTGATTCTATAAAAATTAAAAATGGATTCAACTCCCTAACTGTATAAAGTGTGGTAATGAAATAACATACAAAATAGAATGTCAATAATATATCAACCCAGAAAGAGGGTACAATTGGCTGTCAATTACACCAGTAAGTTTTCTTATTCGTTAGCATTACAACCTTGGGAACTTTTTTTGAATTTTGATTGGTTGGCTTATTTAGTTGAAATTTATCGGCCATTGTCTTATCCCTGGAGGGGTTTGCTGCTCCACTGGAAAAATACGCGATTTTGTCAGATATTTTTTACCCTCTCCCGGAAAAGGCTGTGAAAATTGATAGAATATAGGGACAGATATGTGTTGTATTTTAATAAATATAGGTGCTAGGTTCAACACCTAGAATTATTCTAAAAATGGAAATTTTTTCTTATTCAACAATTTATCAATGGAACATCGACAATTCAACTGTCTATTATTTTTATCATAATAGCTAATTAGCTACCTGAATCTTTTATTAGGTAGTTTTTTTCCCTTTGGATAAGGTTACTTCCTCAACGACTAGCGGAAGCTGGCTACCTAACCCTTTATCCCTGTGCAATAAAAGCGGAGTAAGGCAATTAATAATTGAATCAATGAGAAAAACTGGAATACAATGAAGAAGAGCGACGATTGGCTTCAGACGAGAATTGTTGGCTAAAATGTTCAGACTGAAGTAGATTTATATCTATATAGAGTGCATGTAGCAGTTAGTTGAAAATATCCACGTACTGAAATATTTAAAACTTTAAATTTGTAACAACTACAATTATTTATTATTCATTTGTAAATAGGTTTGATTGGTTGGGTTTAGAAATGTAGGTATCCCCGCAGTCCATGATGGCAGGGGATATTCGTAAGTAGATTATGCTAGTACTTAAAGTTTTATACTTATGTTTTTGTATTCATTTGCTTTATTTGGAGACTTTCATAAATCCTGTTCGGGTGATACTATTACAAGCTATAGCAGTGTCAAAGCATTTTTAACAGTGATTTATATCCACAAAGGGGTATTTTTTTCAGTGCTATTTAGGGTGTACATCTATACTAGTTATTGTCTACTGCCTTATCCCTTAAGTTTCCTTATACCTAGCCATTAAAACATGAATGACACTAGAGGAGAAAAGTCAACAAAAAAATAATTAAAGGTTTATATATTAACATTCTACGATAGAATTAATGTTTTTCTATTGTTCAAATTTTTAGCATTAAAAAATTGTAAGAATTTTATCTAAGGGTGGATAATGACAGTCAAAATAATCTACAACCCTTTCCCCCCATGATAACAATAAGAATTATTTCACAAATTAATTGGAAGAATGGTTAATTTATTGTTAATTGTCTTATCCTTTAATCCCTGAATTTATATAGTCTGCCCAGTGTAATAAAAATGTACTTATTATCCAGGGGCCTTCAGGGATAAGACAATGGAATATAAATTGATTAAAAATGCCATTTACCCTTTATATTCATTAAAATTATTAGTTGAAAACCAATAAAAATTGAAGTACCCAAAGCGTTGAAAACAACAAATGAAAAATAACGTGGTTATAAAACTTTGGATACCAGTGTAATTTACAGTACAATGTCCCTTTCCTCCCTGTCATTATCGCATAAAACAAAAAGCCAAAAATAAAATTGTCAAGCAGTTTCCTGTATCTTATACAACAGACAGGAAGATGTGTATTTTAAAAAAGGTGTAGAATGTTTGTATGTCTGTTTGTACTTCTAGTTTAATAACTACTAGCGGCTGCGACCCTAGCATCTAGGAGCTCTACATTCGAAGAAGATAAATATTCTAAAACCAAACTTTAAAAAAGCAAATAGCTTTAAATCAATCAGAGACCTATAAGAAGCCTCCATAAAATAGAGAACTTCATCGGTTCAGTAGTTCGAATTTTCAAGCTATATACAAAAAACCTTACTTCTTAAATAGGATATCATTTTACATTTTTTTTACAAGAATTTATAGACAATACATATCAGTTATCTATTTAAATTAAGTTAGTTTTGAAAATAAATATTCTGGTTTTCATTTACTTTTTGACTTTAGAAAGATTTCTAAATAAATAAACATAAAAAGCTCTAGAGAAATGGATAAGTAAATCTTTTTAAAAATGTCAAAAAACTTCACGGTTTAGGTTTCAATCAGAAAAGTACTTTATATGGTTTTCAACTACCTTTCTTGAAAAGGCCTGCTTTCCCTTTTTTTACCCCCTAATTGTCTACATCCCTCTAATAAATCGCTGTGCACGCCACTGCTTAAAATTTTCCAACTTATATATAAAACATTAAAGTATAGTTATTTCTCGCATCGTATTATAAACGGCTTTCCGCGGATATAGAATGTACAATTATAAGATTAAAACCAGTTTTTTAG
>LS051059.1:1837-15941 GCA_900241095.1 Acartia tonsa | reverse complement strand
CCCAAAACCCGCCTAAAACCCTTTTGGGCAATTGGGCCGCCCAATATCAAAAAAAGTGCCCAATTCGACAACCCTGCCCGCAGGGGAGAAAAGCTGTTGTGAAAATACGACAAAACCCACTACTTGATTTTCTTTCGATGATCAAGTTCTTTTTAACTATATAAAAGCTTCTTTATCAACAACGTTTTCAAATAACTGATAACAAATACTTGTTATTAATAGGGTAGACGAGAACTTAACTATCACACAGGTAACATATCACTGTATTATCACATTTTTCAAAGCTTAAAATTAAATAAAAGTTACAGAAAATGCTAGAATGTAGGTACAAATAACTATATTATATATAGGTACATTTATGAATTATAATATTGCATAAGATAAACAAGAGAATGGATATGGCACTTAAAGAAAAGGGTTTTAAGTTTAAAGCTCTTTTTTGATGTATGTTTTATAGCATAAAAAAACCGATTGTTTTTCACTTTCGGAAAAACTTTCAACAGTAAAAAGTTACAAAAAAATTCCCTTCATTAGGAGCATTTTTAATTTATACTACATAAGATAAACAAGAGACTAGATTTTCAGTAATGAGCTGTTAAGTTTTTAAAACTCTTCTTTTTTTATGTATTTTTTTTTGTTTGAGGTTCAGTTGCTTATTGAAAAACTTATTCAAAAGAAGGTAAGAAGCTACAAAAAATGTAAAAAATATTCCAAATATCTTAAATTATGTACCTTAAGGATTCATAATACATAGGATAAACAAGGGACATGAATATTAAGATTTTCAGAAATAAGCTGTTAAGTTTTTAAAACTTTTTTTACAACAATGAATATTTGGTCCTGGGACCAACACAGGAGTCCCAAACGTCGGAGTGGAAAAATAACCTAACCCAACTTATTTTAAACAATCTTATAGGTTTTCAAATGCCTAACCCCTGCGGGGGGCTAATTTGTATATCTATATCTTAATCTAACCTTATACTTAATCAAATTAATATTTGTCCATTCCGACGTTTGGGACTCCAGCGTTTGTCCTGGAACCGAATATTTTTGTTTAGCATACTTAAAAAAATTAGGTTTAATGAGTTAAGCTCATGATCTGAAGCGCATTGTTTACAGTAATAAAGTACTAGTAATTATACGTAATTTTATAGTAATAGATATACGATGTATAAATCAGCTGAAAATAATCATTTTACAGTCACTTATAATTTGATTACCCAGGAATAAGGCGTAGCCAACAAGCGAATAAATCCAAAATAATATTTGAGGGGGCAGGGTCATTAATTCTACTAAGAGTTGCCCCCTCCCAACGCCAGCTGTATTGATTCCGTGATTTTATTTGAATTAATTTTGTTGTTAGTATGTGATGTTGGTTATCAGGTCAAGCATGTTGAACTTTTTCAAATCTCCAATAACGCTGTTACAAGTTTTGTTAGCTGGCACATTCCTGTTAATCCTGGAAAAAACCTCTTTGTGTCGAAACATGAAACTCGCACACTAAAAAATATTATAATTATTAGACAATAGAAACCCAGAAAACTTTAAACATGCCAGAATTAGTAAAATAAGCTATCCATTCCGGACAGACGGAACGATCTTAATTATAGAAAATCTTCGCTTTTAAAAAGGCTCACCCAATCATCATCTGGAATGTTATTTTTGAAGCTTTTGGACCGTATTGTTCTGCCCTTCGATTTCAGGAACCCCTTGACCATATCACTAACAGTGTCTACATACAAAGGCATATACCAGACCTCGCCCATATACCTCAACCTCTTTATTATTTCAACTTCATCTTCATCAGATAATGCTCTTTCTCCTTTCGGTTGTTTAAATATTTCTTCTACTACAGCGTCTAGTACTTTTCTATAACGCATGTGCTCATTGAGATCTGTGTACGGTATTTTGTACTTGGCGGCAGCCTCACTGCAAAAGAAAACCTTGATAATCTCAGGACATCTTAAGGGATAAGACAATGGCCAATAAATTCCTATAATTCCCAGGGATGATACACAAAATTACCCCTTTTGTGGATTATAATTAGTGGTTGATATGTTTGGACACTCAACTAAAAGAACCAACAATTTAAAATTCAATTTAAGTCCCCAAAAGTTGTTTGGCAAAGGAAGAAGAAATTGTTATAAAACATTGGGGACTGGTGTAATAAACAGCGCAATTACCCCTACCTCACTGACTTTAGTGGCTTAAAGAGGTTATACTTTTCTCCTAGTCCTAAGAGGTTATCCAAGTTGCCTGCAAGATAGATGTTCATATTTTACATCACAAATGGCCGTGTCTAAGGTCTCATCAGAGTAGGGCTCCTGTGTCTTTTTCCGATCATTTTTGGGTTTGACTGTTGTTTTTTTTGGTACAATTTTGGGTTTAGTTATTTTCTTTTTCTTAATGTTTTTTTTGGTCGCTTTGGCATTGTTTTTGTTATTTTGGCTTCTAGTTTTTGCCATTTTATTGTTGGATAGGTACCTAGGGAATAGGTATGCTTTAATCTGAAAAATAACACCAGAATATAAAATATCTATTTCTTTGCTGAAGTAGCTTTAAGTGTGTATGTCCCAAGAATCTTAAGGGATAAGACAATGATCGATGAATTTATTCGACACATCCCCAAACTTAACACTTCTACGGATTATAGGGATAGTTGCACGAAGTGCATTTAACGAGCTGAGGGTACTTGTAGTAGTGAACCGTTAAATGTTTTTTTTTTGAAATTTAAAATAAAATAAAATTTTACCAGGCAGTTTTTGAGTTACGGCCAAAAACTATCCCTTTATTGATTACCTTAAAACCTTATAATCTAATTTAATAAAAATTCCTACTTAATGTTATTGTATCAACTATTAATGATAAGTGGTGGGTACCCGTGTAATTTACATTACAATGTCTCATCCCTCCCAGCCTTTAATACAGGCCTAGACTGCTTTTAATCTGTCACCCCTCCAAAAAAAAACCAGCTGGTTTCAAACCCTCGTTTATTTCGATGTCAACTTATTTTTAAAATTGATTAACTTTTTAGATACAGCTTCATATAACATTCTTTTTTATATATTATATTTCTGAAATAAAAAAATAATACATTATTCAAGCTTTTTTTTTATTAAATAGTGATCATATATTATATTCTATACAAAGACTTTTTAGTAACTAATTTCTTTTCGCTGGAACATTTCGTGTGAATTAATCTCCATACTAGAAATAAATGAAATAGAGTTAAATAAAAGATAAGAAATATACGTCCCCAATGATGATAAACCAAAATACCTAGCTAATCCTTCTGGAGCTTAAAATTATAATATAAGATGAGGTAAAAATTTGGAAATTTAATTATCAATCAAAATTCAATATAAGTATCCAAGATTTTGAGCCAACGAATAACATAACTTATTGTAAACTTTAGATGCCAGTATAAATTACATATACCTTTTAATGTCCTCTCCTTTCCTGCAATTACCCTCTTTCATATATAAATGGTAATAATAAAAGGAACAAAAGATAGATAAAAGGGACTATGCACGAACGAGACCAAGTGATTTTAAGCCACAAAACAGTTGATAATATTTCATCAGAAATGCTCATAATTTCAAAAAAAAATTCATATAAAACCAAGGCGAAACTTAATATTTTTAATCTATATAACTATATTAGGCATAAACCTATTATATTCACCACCAAAAATTACTCAGGTTTACTGCTGGAAGGTGCTTTAAATCACTTGCTCTCATTCATGCATAGTCCCCTTTACAACAATTCCAACAACATATTCTCTTGCAAAATTTTACTAGGTATAACATCTAAATATCAAAATAATTAACAAGATAGAACAAAATAACATATATTAAGCAAATATTAATACAAATTTAACATATTAAGAATCACAGTTATATGTGACTATTCAGCATGTAATAGGAAAAATTTAGGTTATCCAAATCTTTTTTTTAAAGTGCATTATAAAAATGGTAGTTTCCTTCTAAGAACGCCTAGCGAGCAAAGAACCCATCAAATTCAGGGAAAAGGGAATGTGATTCTGACAAAGAATTCTAAGTGAAAATTTTCCCTCAACCCACTTCCCTTTCAGTTACACCAAAAAACAAGTTTTACTCCAACAAATATTTAATTTTCGGCGATTTCAAATGGAATTATTTGACTGAATAGCAGCGTCTGATCATATTTAAAAATAATAGGGGGGTGGAGGGGGATTTACCCCATGATAGCTTATATTGGTTACAGGAAAGCTCCGAAGAATTAGAGCCTCACAATGAGGATGTAATGCATAACTAAAAAAATAATAATTCATATAAAAAATAAGAGATAGGGTTCTATGTTCATTAAGCACTCTGAGGGGAAGCAACATAAAAAAAAACTTTATTTAAGACAAACTATTCAATAATATATATGTGATTAAATAGGATTTGAAGGTACTTTAAAACTTGTATATCTTGTGTTCAAGCCATTTTGGCGTTTAGTTCTGAGAACATTTTTCTTGCCTTGCCCTTTCCTTTCTGCATTTTCTTCAGGTCTGATAACTTCATTCCTATAAAGATAGATAAATAGATATATAATTAAGATGTTGGATACCTAAATGGTTAGATATATCCTCATTTAGCGAAAGATCTTACTAACCACTGGACCGATATGGTCCTCTTCTACAAATAAGCTTCTCAAAGGTATAGTGTAGAATTTTTTAAAACACTTTTGGGGAGGGTACCTCCCCCTCCTAAGATAAAAGGCCCCCGGAGAAAACTAATCATACTCACCCTCTAATTCTTTCCAAAATTTAAAGTTGGAGGGGGTCGACATTTTTCGTCCATTATCTTAAACCTTAAGATACCTGAGTAGACCGTTATTTTTATACAGGTGCTTCGCTAATAATATATGTTGTCGTCCTTGTTTTTTTGATTACCTGGAACCATTTCTCCCATTCGCATGTTACTCCTTCCTTTAAAATGAATTCCAGTCTGAGGACGGGCAAAGAATTTATCATCAAGTTCCTTAATAGATAGATGAACTGATAGATGGATAGATAGTTGTATACATAGATAGATTGTTAGAAACGAGGTTGGATAAAAAGATAGAAGATGGTTAGATTAAAACTACCCAACCCTTATATTTAATAATAGGAAGAGGGGATTGGCGGAGTTATCATTGCTAAAGAGGATAATTTGTGTAATAGCACCTAGAAACTTCTGGTAGCAAGGACGTCAAAAGCGATTTTTTTAGTGGGAGGAGGGATTCCTTCAAAGACGGGTAGATAGAAAAATTTATTGTGGTAGGTACCTTTTGAGGAAGTTTCTTAATCTGTTGTAATCTTCTAGCTTCTTGTTCCTTTGCATCTACTGAGCACCATTCCCTTCCCATGTTCCTTAACAAACAAAGATTATTTCTGCAATGGGCCGGACAATAAACGGTTAACTGATATATAGGCGTTTTCTAAGATGGGCGTTTTTTTTGAGATAGGCGTTTTCTGAGATAGGCGTTTTTTGAGATGACCCAACTGATATACATACATTTCCAATAAGGATACACAAAATTATGTCTTCTGTAGATTACAATTAGTGGTTGAAACGTTGGAACAAACCAATCAAACCATTACTCACTGAATTGTATGTCAGTTAAAACAATAATATGTTCTATAATAATTTAAACATACAAAACTTCATCAGTTCTTAATATTTTGTCTTAGAGTATCATAATAATATTGGGAGCAAGATTTTAATTTGTAAAACGAGTAAAATAATATTTCATGTCCATGATTATAATATTAAAATCATTACCTTTCAAAAACATGAAATTCATCTTGTTTCAAAGTTGGAGGCGCTTTACAGTACAACAATTTTCCCTTAAATCAAAATATTTAAAGATTTTGACAAATTGATTTTCTGTCTTTTTGTGTAAATATTTGTCATTCTGCTTTATAATCAAAGAGTAAATATAGATAAACGAAGATATTCTTAGCTGATAATGAGACTGGGACATATTCTAGAATATTTTTTTATTTTCCGTGGAAAATTCTCTGTAATACAATACGATACATTATTTTTCAGTAAGGCTTAGTTGGAACCGGTTCTAATCCAGCGGATATTAACCGGATACCAAGCCATACTGGCTATAACTTACCGAAATGAATTCCTTGAGAATGATTCTTGCGGCTCTGGACTGATCCGCGCGGCCGCCAACCGCCATATAGCCGCGCATAATGGCATACGCGGTCATCACCTGCTCGCAGCTCAGTATCTCCGGCTCCTATACAGATTATATTATGTACAATGTCCATAGAATAATTGGGAAAATGGAAGGATAACGTTTGAAAGATAAAGTGGGTAACCTATAGATTGGGACACCACGAAATTTTATTTTAGTGCATCACTGAACCAAATCTTGCATGTAATAGATTAAAAAATATCAAACGACCTTTGTTTGTATGACCCTTGTTTTAAAGTCCTTACTGTAAATGTATACGTTGGGACAATGCATTCCACCTTCTTTAACTATCTTTTCACGCAACAGACATAACAGAAGCAATAAACATTTTTAAAGTCTTCGGTTCTGATGCGATGTTTGGCCGGGATTCGAACCCATACCACTTCCACCGTCGAACTGATGCGCTACGTGTTATGCTACTACAGTCGCAGGTTAATATAATATGTAGTATATTCAGATACTTACATAATATATTGATGTAGGTAGATAGATAAGATTTAAATAGACATACATAAAGATAAATAAATCAGGAAGGAAGGTGACATTGGGCTGTTTATTACACTAGTCCCCAAAATTTTAGATTAACGTTTTCTTATTCGTTGGCTTAACAACTTTGGGAACTTTGAGTGTTCAAACATTTAATCACTAATCTTAATCTACAGAAGGGGTAATTTTGTGTGTTATCATTAGGAATGTTCATCAATTTATCGGCCATTGTCTTATCCCTTTAGCATCCCTAAGTTAATGTACCTGGGGAAGTACAAGGCCATATTTGTACTCCAGTAAATGAGTGGGTATGTACTTGAGCATCAGGTTCACGCTTGGCACATGGTCTCGCAATTGGTCCACTGGTAATATTCCGTTCAAAACCATTTCAGGCTGAAAAAATAGTTGAGTATTAAATTCTTTTATTCATACAGAATAAATAGCCTAAAACCGATCTTAGACCAATGTGAAACCAACCTAAAGATTGTGGAACGATCGGTGCAGCTGTTTACGAGGGCTTAGCAAACAGACATAGGGGCATACACCGTTGCTTAAAAAAATGATAATCCCAGGAACTTGGAAGCATTCGTTACAAGCAATATTTCACCATGAACTGCACTTAACCCAAAGATAGTTTTTGGAATTTCTCTAAATTAGTGTTTTCTTTTTGAAAACAGATATGTTCAAAGTTTATCAGGGGTGTATATTCTGCATTGGACCCCCTGCTAAAGGGGGGGGGGAATAAAAAATATCTGGGAGGGAGGAAAAAATGAAGAAATAAACAGTCCTGAAAACATTTTTCCCCCTATTTAGGGACAAAAACAAGAAAAGTATGTGAGAGGGGGAAAATGATTAACATAAAGAGGGGAGGGGGAAAGAAAATGAAATATTTTGCAGCAGGGGAAAAGTAATCTTATGAATGTGCAGAATATATACCCCTGAAGGAGAAAAGTGTTTGTTTTCTAGTTGTTGATTAAATTAACTTAACTTAATTTGAGAAGTTTTCATCTTTTTACACTTTGGTATTATTTATTAAAATACAGAATTTAAGAATTAAATTAAAACGCGTGCAGTAAAAATAATATCGCGTGGTTCTTTTTTATTAGGAAGTTAGGTATTTGCTAGGTTTGGTGGTCAGCGCTTCGAAACCATGACCTCCCCCAACGCCTCTTGGATGCACTACGTGTTATGTTGCAGTCGACAAACAGAGTGCAATATCAATAATAACAATAATATTATTACTAGGGTTGGGCCGAATATCCGGACAAGACCGAGCCAGTCAGTTGGTCCGTATGTCCATCATTAATATTAATGAAGTGTTACTTACTGATTGCTATGTAGTACCAAGAATTTAAGATATAATGCTTGTGACTGTTTGTTAACAGGATTTTTGTTGCAAAAAATAAAAAAATTTACTGTCGGATATCCGGCCGGATATTGAAAATTGCCGGATATCCCTAATTATTACCTTACTAGATACAATGCTAGGCATAACTAGACCAGGACAATCACACAGTGTAATATCTTCAGAAAGAACAATAGTCTAAAAAATAATATAGAATTAACATGAATTAATAAATATGTATTGTATATTACTTTGGGCGATTTCTCTTGGGAGTGTCATGGTACCCTCCCCCGAACCAAAAAGTTACAAACCTTCCCAGGAAATATGCAAAGCTTCATTGTAAAGGAGAACCATTTCGGTTCAGCGGTTAGCGAGATCCTTCGATACAGACAGACACAGATCCTTTTACTTTTATAATAGTAGGCTTAATGGTCAGAGAAAAAAAAATAAAACAAAATAATATTACCTACGCTTCCTAAAATACGTTTGTGACGTAATTTTAAATATTAGAAAATACCGCTTCAATGTACAGTCATCACCTACAGATTATAGAGTTGCTACGCTTGCTAAACAATGTCAGTACCTGAAAATGTTTAGTTTTGCCGGGAGTTTCTGAGACTCGAACTTTTTTAGAGTTGATAAGTTTGTTTATTGTGGAGCTCTTACCAACGTTGGGGTAACCAATAAAACCTAAAACATAAAATCATATGTTTGTTTCATAGTACTAAATACTTTTGAGTTTTTTTTCATTTAAGATAACGTATTTCTAGCGAGGCTCCGTCACTGCGGACTCGGAGGCATATCCCTTAGTAGTTCTATCCACGCGGGGCTCTTTTAAATTCTAACCTTTAATTAACCTAACCTAACCTAATATAAGACACAAAAATTAGTTTTTTCAAAAGTTTATTTGTGGTCCACATGTATTTTGAGGGAAATCGCCATCAGTTTAAAGTTGGAAAAAGGGAGGGGGCGGAAGTGCCACTTTCTGAAACCCAAACTAAGTCAAAGGAACTCAACTAAATAAAGAAATACAGCTCTGGGATTTGACATGGCAGTTGCTTAAAAGAGAAACAATATTGAACTGTGAAGAAACGGAGGTGGAACCGACGTTCCCGCCGAAAATTGTCGTTTCCCACCGAAATTTTTTTTGTCTTTTTTTCGCCAAATTAGACAGTTTTCAATTTTCTGAGATAAACTTTTTTTCCCCTTGTATTTTCACGTGACACTTAGATATTTCAATACTTCAAACATGTCAATATTAAAAAAAAGTTTGCTAGTGTAAAATCTTACAAGTGTCAAGCGAAAATATATGAAAAATTCTTATGAACAAAAAGTTTATCTCATATTGAAAATTGTATAATATGGCGACAAAAAAATTGTCGGGAAACGGCAGTTTTTCTTCACAGTTCCATATTGTACCTCTTGCAAAGCAACTGCCATGCCGAATCTCAGAGCTGTAACTCTTTATTTAAATGAGTTCCTTTGACTTTTAGTTTTGGTTTCTAAAAGTGTCACTTCCGCCCCCTCCCTTTCATACATCAATTTTATATCTATCCATCTATTCTTACCGACAGTAATCTGTTCTGAATCATGCCTCTTAAACGATCTAAAAACATCCATCAATTCTTCTGAAGACATTACTTTACTAACATCATCCATATTTGAATTATTTTCTTCATTTTTGTTAGCAGATTTTTCTTCGTTTTCGTTCGTGGATTTTTCTTCTGTTATTTTGCTTTCAGCCTTTTTATTTTCGAGATAAATTAGATTACCTATATTTAAAGCAAGGATACAAAATCCACAAGTAGTGAAGCACAAAAATAATAAAATAACAAAGTAAAATAAAGAGTAGATACCTATCAAATCAGTAATAAACCTACCCATCCCATTCCTACAAATTTACATTTCTTATCCAAAATATAAATTAAATTACTATTTTTAGAATCAGAAAAAATCCTTTCATCTATAGACACTAAGATTCCTACATATTTAATTTTGATACTATAACCCTCAAAATTTTAAAAATAGAACCAAAACACCAAAAATATATTGAAATTAGTGGAGATAAATGTTGCTAAAAAGCTTAGAAAATGAACTCCAGTCTCCAACCACCATGAATTTTTTATAATCAAAAATTATCAACAATAGGTACTGGGAATGTTGACAAGAAGTTTCAGCCGTCTATCTTTAATAGGCACCGAGAAAATCACGTTTCCCCAATAGTTTCAGACGGACATTATAAATATAGAGCAACATTGCTACTAAAAATAGAGAGGAAAACAACAAAATATGGTTATTAGACAAAAGAACATTGGAATAAAAACAGACAGTATGAAGAAAATGTTTGTAGTAAAGCATATCATCAAAGTTATCTCAATTGCCTGTGCTGGTTCAATTTTACAATTATCAGCTAGCTCCTCTGTAACTTTATCAACTGTTGTTTGTTCATCATTCTCCACATTTTCATTTGAGGATTCTTTATCATTTTCACCAGGTTTGGAGTCATCTTCAATGTCTACAATTACAATCGATATATTATTACTTGGATGTTGCACCAATAATTTTTGTAATCTTAAAAATTAAGTAATCTTCCAGCTGGCTAAAATAACGTCAATCCCCTTTACCACATCCCTTACCCTTCTATTGGATGAAGAAACTGTCCAATAAATAAGGTCCAAATTAGCAAGATAATTGACGACAAATATTCCTGTCAATATATCCTACATCCATTGGACCATTACAATGTAATTTTTAATTATCTAATTAAGTTTTGTATTGTCTTTCTCTCAGTAGAGTAATATTTGCAGTTTATTAATATCCCAAAGAAACTTAAATGTTACCTATACTATAAAATCTTTTATGCTTTTTAGAAATGTAGTATTAAAAGCTTTAGATAGGTGAATATTCTGCAAAGGGAAGGGGGGGGGGAGAATGAAACATATTCAGTGAGGGAAAAATAAAAAAAATAAAGTGTACTAAAAACATCAACTGACACTGTTTTCCAGAAAATTTTTGAAAATCAGACCATAATATATTTGCAAAATCGGAAAAAAAGCTACAAACATAAAAAATCAATTAGAATAAGGGGAAATTTAATTGTAACTTGGGAGGAAAAATGATATTTTTTTTGCAACTTGAAAAAAATGAAGTATTTTTGCAGCAGCGGGGAAAGTGTAACTTTTGCAGAATATACACCATTGTATTATATTTGTTATGGTGCCTTAATTCACATTCAAAGCCAGGACGGACAAAGTATACCTATACTTTTAGAGTAGATGTACTAAAAATATTATTGTGCTATAACCTTTTTCGGTATCTTCAGTAGGAGGAGTTTGCTCATTTTCTTCATGAATGTTTTCAAGGTTATCTTCTTGAATGGCGGAGAAAAAGCGAAACTTTGTATCACCAATATGTTCCTAAACATTAGGGTGATATTGTCATACCAAAGACGTCAAAAAGTCTGCTGCTTCTGTAGATATATGATAGACTATGGTTAAAGGTCAATATATAGGATAATTCCCTACTTAATACACAAATAGGACATCTGAGGGATCTTAAGGGATGAGACAAAGTCAACGAATAAGATAACGCGATTAGAAGACTTTGGGTCCCATGTTTTGAAAATAATTATCCTATTTTATAAAGTAATAAGGGGTTCTTTGTCTGAAGCCTAAGATCTCGATCACTACCTACTAAACTGATTGGGTTCTCTATTTTAGGTAAGCTTCACATAGGTCCCCTTATAGTCTTAGGCTATTTCATTTATAGATTTCGATCTAACTTAGGATGGTTTAAGCTATTTATTTTAACAGCCCCTTTCTGCCTTTTTGAATACAGAGCTTCTAGATAAAAGAGGCGCAGCCGCAAGAAGATAATAAAAAACATTTTGGACAAAAAAATAAATGAAATTACCTTGAGATATTTAGCCCAGTCTAAACGTTGTTTTTCTGTAAGATAATCTGCTTTGTTTAACAAAATTAAATTCTGTTTTAGCGGATTTACTTCTTTAACATACTTTTCCAAATCCTAAAAATAATATATTTTAAGTTTAACCTATCTAACTTTATGAATATCTTCTATTATCACTGTTTATTTCAATATCTGTATGTACGCTAATCAGTAATGCTCTCTAGTTTTAGATAACCAAGAAGAACCATCAACTGACTTTCAAAGGCCTCGCGAAAGTCAAACAAACAAAAAATGGATAATTAATAATACAAAGTAGTACGATGTCTGTCTGTCTGTCCGTCCGTCCGTCCGTCTGAAGCTTAAGATCTCGGTAACCACTGAACCGATCGGATTCTACTCTTGAAGGTATATACCTATTGGTCCTGTGGTGGTTTTAAGCTATTTTCTTGGAGGGTGGGACACCCCTAACCCCCCCAAAAACAAAAAAATCCCCCCCTTATTTTTTATTTTGCTCTGCTAAAGGCTGCCGCAGGCTGCATTTTTTTAATTTTTTTTTTTTGTAACCTTTGTGGAAGGTTTCCACACTATTTTACCATCTCTTGGGGCAAAGCCCTTAGAGGCTAGGGGCGAAGCCGCTAGTATAATAATAAGTTACGAAACCTTTACAAAGACTCATAAAGCCTATCTGTCTATTTACTTATCTATCTATCTATCTAACTCACCCTAGATCTGAAAAGCAAAGGATTTCTACAATCCACAATTTGAACCACCAACTCACTGCGTTCAATAACTCTCCAAAGTTGCCTCCAAAATTCTAAAAGAGAATAATTTCAGGGAGAATACACAAAATTACCCCTTCTTTAGATTAGAAAAATTAGTAGTTGAAATGTTTGAACACTCAACTCAATTAACAAACGAATCAAAATACAATCAAAGTCCACAAAGTTTTTAAGCCAACAAATAAGAAAATGTTATTATAAAACTTCGGGGACTAGTATAATAAACAGCACATTGTCCCCTCTTTCTATGGAATAATTTTGATTTACCTACATTGAAATTATAGAGTAGCTACACTTCAACCTTTTGATGTAACAAATATAAGAGGGAGGGGATCAAAAAAGGCACAGAAAAATCATTCTTATTTTTTGAATGATTTTATATTATTAATTTTCCTAACAAAAGGAATTGGCGGTTTCCCAAAAGTACCTAACCGAGCATACAACCCCCCTTCCCTAATGTCTCAGCTCTCTCTCTCCTTGATTTCAATAAGGGGGAGGGGAGGGGGTTCAATGCTCGCTAGGCACTTTCAGGGAATGCACTGACGAATATATTTTACCAAGATTTTTCTCGTATGGCGTAACTACTGTTTCTGTCTCTTCTTGAATTGCTGATAAATTCCTAAAGTAAAATATTTAGGTTATTTTTTAGATATGCTTCCTATTAAAAATAATATCAAATATTTGTTATAATTTACTGAAGAAAAATTAATGAATGCAAGATGAAATGCTTAAAATTAAAAATTAATAGGTATTGAAGAGTTGCCTCGCTCAGGTATCTAAAGGGATTAAACAATTCTCGATGAATTGATGTACAGCCCCAATGATGATAAACAAAATTCCCCCTTCAGTAGATTAGAATTAGTGGTAGAAACGCCCAACTAGATGAACCAACCACTCAAAATTCAATAAAAGTTCCCAAAGTTATTAACCCAACGAATAAGAAATCGTTACTATAAAACTTTGGGGACCAGTGTAATAAACATCCCAATATCCCTGAACTTCGCTACTACTAAAAAGAGGTGTCTACCTTCTCCATTCCAGGAAAGCTTTATTTTCTTCTTCCTTGAGTTGAACAGGATTTAATCCGACCCACACTAATTACCAAACAGACACTTTAATTTACACCAACAAATAAAGAACGGGTCAGATATCTTTTTATTTGTTAACGTTGGGCGAAGGAATAGGTATAAAGCACATAATAAAAATTGTTTGTAACAATAAAAATCTACATTTATTTCATCAAAGAGGCGAGGAAAATGGAAAAAAAATGCTTTCAGTTCTCTTAATTTTTACATTTTGTGGGGGGGGGGGGGGGGGGGGGGGGGGGGGGGGGGGGGGGGGGGGGGGGGGGGGGGGGGGGGGGGGGGGG